>JAEMWC010000043.1:492500-537500 GCA_016490735.1 Pachyseris speciosa | reverse complement strand
GCGATCATGTCGAACACGACTGGTAACAGGGTCCACCTCTGGAACATAGAGATGTTGAGTGAAATCCACTCCTTCGTTTTGCAACTCCCTTACCATGTTCCTGAAAGTGTACGTTGCAACCACAGACCTCAGCTTGTCAAGAAGGGATTCTTCAGTTTTCGCCCTAAATGGATAGGGTGTGTATCCTGCAGGCACAAGCTTTCCTCTGATGTACGTTATGGCATCCTCCAAGCTTAGCCCGTTGTGGATCAACTCATCCAGTTGTAAGACTACATGGTCTGGAATGGCACTGTTTGGTCTAGCAACAACAGGACTCCCATCAGGTGCAACTGAAAATATGATGTGGGTTATATATTATTTTAGAACTGAACATGTTGAATAAAATGCCACAAACAATGATAAAAAACATGCATTATGTTGTTAAGTTGTCATAGGCAATCCCTGATCTGAGAACTTGCTATTGAAGAGGTGGTCTATGCATCATGAAGAAAAATGACAATATTACTTAGGGTACATCTGGGAAAGTGGAAACACTACAATATTTTAACAACAATGAAATGCACTACAACTTACTGTTGATTAAAATCAGCATTTCTAGTAAAGTTTTTTTGCTCAACTTCTGTACACACTCTCGGGCATCATGGATAAGCTGCCATAAGTGAAGAGCCCTTGTTTCACCTCTTGACCGTAGAGAACAAAACTCTCCATCTGTAACAGTGCCTATGAGAAACATTGAAACACGCCTTAATCAAATTATGAATTATCGTAGAAACAATGTACAGGTGAACATACCAAAAGTATTTTTATAAACAATAAAGTGACTAATTTAGGAAATATGGGCATGGCATTGCATTTTCACTTTGATTTAGACATTCTGAAAATTTGATCTTAATTTCCCCACCATAATATTTGCTATCCTAATCCAGGTCTATATTAAACCGGTTGAGTCTTGAAGACAAGAATTATTTTATTGTTCCCTTCTAAGGTTTGAATTAGTTACATTAAATTCTCTTGTGTTAGGAAAAGGAAACTAGGACCTACCTATAGCTTTATCTTGGTGCACAATTGAACTTTTGTTATACCACATGAACATAAAACAGCAATGAGAGCAATTTCTAGCCCAACCTCCATTCATAACATACTTACCTACAAGATTTAATCCTCTTGCTTGCATTACTGCCTTTACATCCTTGGTCAGATCACGAACATACTGGTCTCGCAGACTCCGGTATGGTACATATTTAATTGGCAGGGCATATGGTTTACGACTTCTCCTTTCGTCAGATAGCATAAGGACCAAGACATGTGTTGCAGCTACTCTCTTCTTTTTGAACAGGTTACGGAGGAAAATTTTTGCCTCAGGAACCAGTCCCCTGAGAGAGGTCTTGATGGCCTGCAGGTTATTTGGTGCAGCTGGGTCAAGGTAACTAAGCTGCTCCTCGTATGCCCCCTTAAGCTGCTGAGCTTGCTGCAGAAGTGTTTGGAACTCCACAACATTCCAATTTGCATTTTTCAGGTTTTCTTCAGGTGTTGACCTGTTGTCAAATTTCTTCCTGTAATCCTCAACAGCCAAGAGGAAACCATCATCAAGGAAAGGGATGTCATCACTGAAACTGTCAACACACTTTCTTAATTCAGCCTCAAGACCGTGCCGAGTTTGAGTCACTGCTACACTAGCCACCAAACTTACTCTACTGTCATACACCCTCCGCAACTCCTGCAACTTCCCATCACCCAAGTCCACATCTCCATTCCACACCCCAGAAACAGACTCCATCAAAGCTTCCTTGAGATCGGTAGCATCCACCTTCAACCAGAATCTTCCATCTGGATTTGCTTCTTTTAACTGGTCAAATGCTGCAACCTGTGAAGGTAATAAAAGTAATCAAATTCTTAATTTTGTATCTTACCAGTAATTAGGTTGACATAACATGCTCTCTGGACCTTAGAAATACATCAAAAAATCTACAATGATCAAAATAAAGAAAAATGAATTGTAGAATTGAGAATCTCCGAGACAAGTGAATGTTATTACATGTAAATGATATTTTAAATCAGAGTCTCATCCCTGTCACTACAGCCCAGAGTTGGATATTTCCTAAAATGCCTATGAAAAAATGTCCCCAAAAAGTCCAGAAGGAAATTTAATTATTGAAAGGACTCAAACAAATCGAGCACCTGCACATCAGTTGTTGAAGTAAACAAGGACTTCTTGTCTTTTCTGTATTGAGTTGTTTTACTTGCACAGGGAACATTCACACGTGCCTGTATAAACAAGTGACAAAAAAAACTTACTTCAGAAATCATGCAGCATCAAAAGAACAATAAATCATTCAGGTATATGTTGTAGGTCAAACTAATCATACCCTTCGTCAAAATGATATTCCTTTGCATGAATAATTAGGGTTAGAAGAAATTTCATTTTGACCTTGGATAAAATCATCTTGGCCTGAATTTCATTTTGACCTACAGCATGTACGTACACAACATAAAGAACCGTGTTGATGCTGAGCACAACATTACCGCCAAGAAGCTATTACACTCAATATTCTTGTCAATATTACGACCAACCTTACATAAGAGTGGATAAATATCATTGACCTCTCTTACCTTAAGTGGGTCTCTCATGTCTTGGGGATCAAGGCCACTCCACATAGGACCAGCTAAGAGCCTTTGCATTCGTTCAGGGAATTCGGTAACCATGGTTTCATGCCATAATCTAAAGTCTTCAGGTTCTTTAATCTGTTTAAGATAAAAATCATAACAAAACTTAGATGAGAGAGAACCCTACTTGAAACAAACTAATTTGCTGTGTACATGTAAATAATAACCACTGAAAATATTCAATAAAATCAACAGTAATATCAATAATTAATCATCTGAAGCAGGAAACAAATTTGATAATAAATTTTTAAAGGTATCTGAACTACTCTCTGCATTACAAATTTGCTGTTATCACAAGAAGGTATAGACTTGGCAGGTACCTGCTTGACATTTTTGCATGCGAAGAATTCGGTGCAGCATCGAATGAATTGTTATTAGGTGATATCAGTATTAGCATTAATGAAATGACATCTTTAAATAAATAAATAATCCACTTCTTCTATGACAAATTTACTGTGCTCATGAGATGGTACAGAATGGGCAGTTACCTGCATGACATTTGTGCATGTGAAGAATTCAATGCAGTGTTGCATCAAACCAAATGGCATCCGGTGGATTGGTATAAGGGGACCTGACTTGTCTGGTCTGTCCAGTGCCAGTCCTTGGCAAAATTTAAATACCAGATTTGCCTTGTTGTGATCCTCTAGCCTTTTCATTGCCTCAAGGGAGAGCTGAATAAATGACTTTGGATTTGATGTAACACCTTTCTTACAAGCTATCCACATGTATAGCTTGTCAACTACAGCTATCACATCAAGAACCTCTTTCTTTTCAAACATGTTGCACAGGATGTCTGTTACTGTAGATACAAATGAATCTCCTCTTTTGTTCCGCCCAAGAGAGGCCAGGCCTTCAACTACTAAATCGGTGATTTGATCAGCAGTCAGACTCTCCATTTTTCGGAGTAATGCCGGTGACACAACAAGCTGTTGAGGTTCCTCTGGTAAACTTGCAGGGTTACGTGGTGACTCTTCCATGTAACTCTCCACTGTGATACCAAGCGCATCTTCTGCCTCTGTCACAGTTTTAAATTTGCGCTTTAATTCACAGATGACTTGCTGCCGGATACTGCTACCTGTATGAGTTCAAGATATTTCTCCATAAATAACAGTGAAAAATATAATCTGCACAATTATGTAAATGCTATAATCTATTGCTTTTTTATAACTTACCACAGTCTAACCTTTAACAGATGCCCAGTTATTGGTAGTTTGGCCACAAGAATGCACATTTGATGAATGTTCAGGACTTTGCAAGCTTGTGGCCAGCTTATATTAAAGATTTTGCACTTTTCCTATCTCAGTATAAAGCACATGCCATTGGCTTCCCCGTGGGGCTGACCTCCAGACTAACCAGGGGATTCTAACTTCAGTCAAGCCAACTTGGGGAATTTCCCTGGGAGGGTTGGGAATCTCTCTAGACAAAGTCCCCTGGGTGAGGTGTCTCTCAGCAGGAAATCCATGTGACATCCTTTCGAAACATGGGAATTCCCCCACCCCCTAATCTTTGATCGGAAAACAGTGTCAAGATTTCTCCTACCCTCAGCCAAAGAATCCCATCATTCTCCTTGTGTTCCCTCAACCCTCCCCCCCCCCCCCGCCCATCATCTCCCTGCTTGGCCCGGGAGTCGACCGCACAGGGAAAACGATGACATGTTCATAAGTTATTGGGTATTGCATTTTATATTCTTCCATACCATTATAAGTTTAAAGCAATTTTCAGTCAACAGCAAACAGCATAGCATAACAATCCAAGAACTAATGAAGATGTATGTATGCAGAATATTAAACTGAGGAAATTAATAAGGAACATAAATGTACAAAGGTACAAAACCAAATAAAAGAAATATGTTATAAATACATGTAGTTAGAATGTCTCGGATACCATTTTTATAATGAATAAACATCTAATATTATTTCGACTCACCAGAAGGAAAGACAAAGGGAATCAAACTACACAGACATCATGTTTTCAAAACGCTTTTACCGAGATAAATAAAGGATAACAAGTGCGCACAAGGTGAAATTGGCGCCACCTTCGCGGCATTTGGATTACAGAATTTGACACCTTCGCTTTGCATTTTGGCGGACAAACGGTTGAGAAATACCATTTTTCGTAACGGTCAAACCCGCCGAAATCGCGAAGTCAAAAGAAGTCAAAGCGGCGATCTGATATCAGGCATCCCTTATCTGCCTACATGAATAATTTGTGACTGCAAAACTCATCTCAAACAAACTCACTTACCCAATTGTTGGAGTGCAGTCAGCCATTCCCTCATTTGCAAGGCAAAACAGACACATAAAGAGACG
The DNA here is from genome assembly GCA_016490735.1 of Pachyseris speciosa. NCBI lineage: Eukaryota > Metazoa > Cnidaria > Anthozoa > Scleractinia > Pachyseridae > Pachyseris > Pachyseris speciosa. Next base: position 532,527 of record JAEMWC010000043.1, on the reverse strand, counting down.
TCCTAAGCAGAGCGAAAACGAGGTCTATTGAACACTGAAGCATTTCATTATGTCGAAGAAGCATCAATAAATAAAACGACACTTTGAAACTTACCTCAAATAACCTCAGTCGCTGGAAAACGTTGAACAGAATTCTCTGTCGGACCCGCGGAATGCTTGAAAGCGCGTGAGAAACGGTGATAAAAAAGCCGCAAAGCGTCATGGGATATTTGAAATTCCCCCCCTTGGTTTGTATCAAAACAAGGTCAACCCCAGCCTCGCTTTCACCGACAACTGTAAAATGGTCTATTCCCTATTGAGCTAATCAACAAGTGCTAATTATGTTCTTCTGGGCGTTCAGGAACAAAGCGGAAGGGGCGCCTGCAATCAGTGATTTAGTGCAGAGAGAACAATGGCACTGGGTGTTGAATAGTAAATATATTAGACAGTAACTTCGGCCGACAGCAATATGTGATATATTGCCGTCAGCTTCGGGCTACGCCCTCAGCTGAGTGCAATATATCACATATTGCTGCCGGCCTCAGTAACCATCTAATACACATGACGAGCTTTGCCCAAGAAAAAAATTCTCAGCAGGTTCCGTAAACTGATGCCGAGGTACAAGAGAGAAAGGTGTTTGGTAGGTGTCGCCAAATTAATTACACTGGAATATAATTATATAAACCAGACGCTGAGAATCCGCGAGGGACACGTCTTTGACACGCAAGGCAACGCGAGACAACGCGATACAACTATTGTCGCAAATTTAAATGAAAGCCATCAAATTCGCTCTACAATTAAATGTGAAAATAATAAAATGCTGACTTCTTACTGAATGTTGTCTGATTTCTTCGGGACTATATTTTACAATGTCTTTAATCCTGGATTTATGTAGAATCGTGAGATCTCGGTTTCGCCGAATGGCGAACAAGCATACTTCAAAGAGCATTTTGATACACTGTACTACAGACTTCGCTTGTCTCTTGGTTTGTTGTTACAGGGACAGGCCTGCCACGTGACGTGCGAGTAACGCACTGCAGGACAATTGTTTACATCGCTTTGGACAAATATTTTATTCTTCAGAGAAAGTCACGAAGTGATCGCACGATCTGGACAATACATCCGAGTTAAATTCTTACTAATTAATTAATATTCTACTTCGGCGGGATTTTGAAATTTGAATAGCATCATTGTTTTGATTTCTAAACCATTTGAAGTGAAGGCATGGATGTTGTCGGATTGCATGTCGACGGGAACTTTGCCTTTGTTTAATAACATTTCGAGTCTTTCGAGGTCAAAAGTGCATCACTTCAGGCTCGAAAGTATTGTTATGTCCTCAAGAAAGAAATCTGTGGGATCCGTCCGGCGAATATTTCTCCAAAAACGAAATATTGAAGACATTTCCTCACGAAGTGCGAAATGTGGGAACTTCATTTTAACCCGCCAAATCGGCGTTTGCTGCCATGGAGTTAAGCAGGATGCCCAGTACCCTCTCCTGTTCCAGGTTCGGTTTGATTGCCGATCTTCTTCGTCAGAAAGTGTTTCCACCGCATTGTCATATTAATTCGCCACACTTAGTGCTAATATTGAAAGCCTGCTGAACTCTGTCAAATTGGAATTTAGAGCCCGATCGCGCGAAGGACTTCTCTTTCGGCGGGAAAGCCCGCCAAAGCTCGGAGGAGCTTAGCCGAAAGGACAGCGAAAATCGACTCCCTTGAAGTGGAACTAAAAGGGTAAGTTATAATTTTGTTTCTTTATTATGTGGAGCCAAGCTAATAGGCTACAAATCATTTGGTTTGTGTTGTGTTTTCTTTGACCTGTTTGTTAATTTTTAGTTAACCCCTCCCCCCCCCTCCCCCTTAATTTTTAACTTAATGAGTTTCGTCTGTAATGTTTTTAATTATATTTTGTATACAGTATAAGCTTATAGTTTGCTCTCAGTGGGAACTATTGTCAATTTTGTATGTAATTTAAGTTGTGTGCTGTGGAGGTTCCTCAGTGCCCCTATTTAAGGGGAATATAATTGATACCCACAGGTTTTAAGGCTCAAAATGGACACCCTATAGAAAGCAATAAATTAGAATTGTGCAAATGGCTCGTTTCTATTGATAATTTCTATTATTAATACTTCAATGGACAGTTTAGTTCTTAACAGGGATTTAGTTTTTGCATAAACCAATATTAATTTTATTGTTATTCTGACCATTTAATGAAGTAAAATATTTGTTAATAAAATATTATATTTGTTAAAACAGGTTTCGCATAGTCCTTAAGTTTAACTGGCAAAGAGTTTAACAGCGTGGTCCCACTCCTACAACTGTAGATATGACCTTTCCTTTTTTATGCCGACTGACATACCCACTTTTACGAAAAGAGAGGATCATGGGAAAGGAAATACTCAATGGGCATGGCCTAATACAATTTAAAAGAAACCTGCAGGGGAAAATACCTACATGTATACTTTACATACAGTATACAAACAGGCATTAAAACTCTCAGGAGTTTGCTCCACTGTCAATGTACAAATTAAAAATGGGGTTTCTATTTCATAGTGGAATAAAGATTAACATATCCAAAACATTAATAAAACTGGATACATGTAACTCATTACTGTAGCTGAGTGTTTTCCTTTTTTATTTCTCTGCAGAGATCTGAAGACACATGTGTGCTGCTAACAAAGAATGAGATTAAAGCAGTAAAGGAAGTGGTGTTCTCGGTGATACAGAAAACTTTGAAAATTGCTTGAAATCATTGCTTGTGTGGGCAATAAGGGAGAAGTGCCTTCATGTGACACAGAAGACTTAGAGTTTGATATTAAACTTGATGGATGTCCTCTTGGAGGTGTGTTTTTGTTTTAAGATACTTTTTGGCATAGTCTCAAGTGTGAAACTGTGTTCACTATTAGATTATTATTATTATTACTTTGTTACGCATTTTTAATATTACTTTGAAAAGCTGAAAAAGATATCAGAATCAAAGAAAGCTCACAAATAATGGTTCAGTTTTGTTTAAGATTATCTTACCAATTTAAATAGGCCTCTTTGACTTAGGCTGGCAAGGATTGAAATCAAATGGATTGCAACTTGAAAAAATTGAACCAACATTTTCAAGTTCTCCTCTTGTACTGTGGGAAAATAGCTACATGTACATGTAACTACAGATTAGGGTTTTCTACCCATTTGAGAAAAGAAACTAAAAATAAATAAATGACCGTTATTTACCCTCGGCAGTATTTATAGCACACAAAGGCTAGTGGGGCCTAGCAAATACATGAAACAAATAATTCAAATAAACATAACAGGTTAAGAAATTCCAACTCAGGCAAGAGGCAGACCAGTTGGCTATAATTATTTACAAGTATGGCCATCAGCTGGAGCGGGACTTAAACCTGGGGCCTCCGCATTGCAAGTCCAGCGCTCTAACTGCTGGGCTATCCTGCCTCCAGATAACAACAGTCTTGGAGGGTATAGTACTCGTAGTCTGTGGTGGTCTTCCAAATTATTAACAGTTGTGGTGGTCAATCCAGCACTCTAACTGCTTGGCCACCCTACTTCCAGATAACAACAGTCTAAAAGGGTATAGCACATGTAGGTTTTAATTTCACCTCCAAGACATAAGAATCACCATGACATAGTACCTTTAACGATGCAAAAACTGTTAAAAGTATTACCCTCTCATTAAAAATGACTTCACATAATAAATACCTAAGTTTGGTCTCTACCACTCCAGGGATTAATGTCTTTATATCTTAATATTTCTGGAAAGGATTTACAAAAGCAGCACTGCAATTAAAATTTTTTTCTTTAATAAATATGATCTCTTTGTGCCAATCAGTTATTTTTCTCTTGGGTGGCCAGTCCATTTTTGGACTGTTGTTATCTGAAGGCAGAAGTATAACCCCACTTTTTTTCCACCTCAGGGTCCATACCTTGTCTTGGAATGGTGGATTGTTTACCTCAATGACCTGGAGCAATTTCAATAAGAAAGTCAGCACCAACTGGCTTGGTGTGTTGTTTTTTTAAGGTAGAGGGCAGACTAAAACAGACTACTTTTTTTATTATAAAAGGACTATGTAGGCTGCTAGTTGGATACCAGACCTGAGGTAAGCACTTTTTTGTTCATATCATTCCCAGATAACTAAAATTATTGTTGTGTTTATGTTTCCTAGTCACTTCAATCCAATCTTTCATCAACACAAAACTTATTTTTAAATCATTGTTTTGTAACTGGTTCTATTTCTCATGGGTGGTCAGTCCCTTTTGGACTGTTGTTACATATCTGAAGGCAGAACCTAATTTTCTTTTATCATTATTTTCTACTAACTGGTTCTGTTTCTCTTGGATAGTCAGTCCCTTTTGGACTGTTGTTATCTGAAAAGAGAACCTAATTTTCTTTTATCATTAAATTTTGTACTAACTGGTTCTGTTTCTCTTGGGTGGTCAGTCCCTTTTGGACTGTTGTTATCTGAAGGCAGAACCTAATTTTCTTTTATCATTAAATTTTGTACTAACTGGTTCTGTTTCTCTTGGATAGTCAGTCCCTTTTGGACTGTTGTTATCTGAAGGCAGAACCTAATTTTCTTTTATCATTATTTTGTACTAACTGGTTCTGTTTCTCTTGGGTGGTCAGTCCCTTTTGGACTGTTGTTATCTGAAGGCAGAACCTAATTTTCTTTTATCATTATTTTGTACTAACTGGTTCTGTTTCTCTTGGATAGTCAGTCCCTTTTGGACTGTTGTTATCTGAAGGCAGAACCTAATTTTCTTTTATCATTATTTTGTACTAACTGGTTCTGTCTCTATTGAGTAGTCAGTCCATTTTATGCTTTTCTTATCTGAAGACCAATCCATTAAGCTTGCTTTTATTAATAATAATTATTTTTCTCTTTTACACAGGGCTTGTTCCACAGTCGATAGCATAATCATATCTCAAACTTTCCACACTTTGTCAAGAATATGAGCCTGTAATTGGGGCGAGCAGGGTTGGCGCAGTGGTGAGAGCGCTCGCATTCCACCACTCGGCATCACAAGTGGGCTGAGTTTGTTGCTTCTCTATTCTGCTCCGTGAGATTTTCCTCGGGGTACTCCCGTTTTCCCCTCTCCCCATAAACCAACATTTGATTTGATTTGATTCTACTTTATTTAGATTTGATTTGATTAAGTCTCCCCAGTTAGTAGAGCATCTGTGGTGGGCTAGAAAGATTTGAGACTTAAATAAAGTGATCACGCCATCAGATCACTTCAAACTCTCCAGTTGCCCTCCCTTCCCCATACCCAAAGATCCAGAAAAGTTGAAGAGAATTCGGAAAGAAGCAAGGAAAAGGTGGAGACAAAAGAAGGCTCAAGAAAAAGCCATGAAAGCAGCGGCAGCCATCGCCGGCAACCCGGCAACTATTGGCAAAAAAGAAAATCGAGTAGTTACGTCTGTACGAGAAGTAGCGGAGCGGAAACGTGGCGAACCTACTAACCAGCCGGGAAGACCAGTCGACGTCCACGTTAAAGAGATCAATCCCTCGTTAGTGGTACGAACAGAAAAGTTTCTTGGATCAGGAACATTTGGAAACTGCTATCTCGCTTATTACCGAGATCTGCTCGTGGCTGTAAAAGAGTTCAAGTCTGAAAAAGTGGACCACTAACGACCTCAAAAAAGAAGTACGCCAGGAGGCGAGAATGATCAGCTACCTCGGAGATCACAGCGGCGTGCCTTTGCTATTTGGTGTGATCACGAAGAGCGAGCCACTTCGGCTTATTACAAAGTTTCATGGCCGAAAACATAGAAGCCTGACCTTGTCCAGTGCCACGAGAAAAAAAAATTATCTGGAAAAACCTGGATGGCTAGGTGTATTAACGAAAGTCATCGAAGCGCTCGTGCACATACATTCGTGCGGTAACCTGCACAACGATTTAAAAGCGAACAACGTCGTGCTCGAGGAACGAGAGAACGGGTCAGTAAACCCAGTAATTATAGATTTTGGCAAAGCACGCTTTGCGTCGGATGCAAAGCCTGCGGTGGCTGTAACAATTTCCAAAAGAGAGGAGTACCAGAAGCGCTACCCTCATATTGCGCCCGAAATCGTGTATGGAACTGGGATGCAAAGCTATAAATCAGACATATTTTCATTTGGAAGAATCGCCCTTGCTGTACTGGATTTGTTACCCACAGCAACTGCTTGATCAATTAAGATGGCCAAATCGACTTAAAACGATGATCCTGAACAACGTCCCTCGTTAAAGGAACTGCTTACCGTCCTTTAAAGATTTTGTCACTTGAAGTAAAGGAACTCAGTCGTTCTCAAATAGTTAAATAGGTCAGTATGAAGTAATTTTGTAAGTGGGACTTATATCGCCCTCGTCAGTTCACGTTTTCTTTTTTAAATGAAGAACCTCATTGAAAATGTTACCGTTGCAATAGTGATATTTGCGGATTATCTGTGTTCTCTTCAAAAACTGTCCTCTCGGTTTAGTGTTGCGAATCGAGAATTATCACGTTGCTATTGATTTTTTTTTTCGGTTCGCTGTATGCTGAGCAATAAAAGTAGTGTTTCCGGTTATTTGAAATTCGACTTGTAAAGATGTATATAATAATAATAATAATAATAATAATAATAAACGATTTATTAGTAGTACTTCCACAAAGTGGCTCTTCGCCTACTAATTATAAATCTCAAATCAAATCAAATTAAATCAAATGTTGGTTTTTGAGGAGAGGGGAAAACCGGAGTACCCGGAGAAAAACCTCTCGGAGCAGAGTAGAGAACCAACAAACTCAGCCCACATATGACACCGAGTCCGGGAATCGAACCCGGGACACATTGGTGGAAGGCGAGCGCTCTCACCACTGCGCCAACCCTGCTCTCCCTATATTATATATATATATTCTTTTTATAAGAGAGCGTCATGCTTTTAATATCACTAGTACAGTGTTTATGACTCCGAGGAACAGCGACATTAACTGATTAATAAAAGTGTTTTTAGGGAGTAAATAATACGTGGTTTATGGAAGTTTTTTTCCAGCGTAACCTTCTCCTCACGAAATACAGCTACAGCCACGCGTGTTGGTGTCTGGAAACCATTTGTTTTCATGTCATGAGAAACTTAATTAAAATGGTTCGGCATGCATTTGAACGCCGATAGGTGCGAAAAAAGTAATTACTGAAAATTCCTAGGCGACACCTCAATCGTAGTAAACGCGTGGAAGACGGTCTCCTCTTTCAGTTAATGATAAGCCATGGAGGAGAATTTCTCCTCCTTAGCCTAATTTGCATATTTTTTTTCGGAGGGCGAAGCTCCTCATGTTGTTGCCTGTTGGTTAGGTAACTAGTGAAAAGTTGAAGGGCAAACCCCTCTTATCCTGTACCATTCCATTTTATTGAGTAAGATATTATGACTAACAGTATCAAAGGCTTTAGAAGAAGGTCTGAATGGGGGCAACTCGATAACACTTAACACTTAATGTATTGGCTCTGTAACATGAAACGGTTAAATTTTGTGAATTTTAAAACTAACAGTAAAAAATTCACTGTAACAGTATTTTTTTTTTCAGAAAGAAACAAAATGGGCCCCAAAAAGGCCAATACAGTTAGTTCCTCTATTTCTGGACACTTATTGCAAAACTGTAATATCTTGCCTCAAAACAGCATTAACGAGCTAAAACTCAGCCACAATTTATCTTCTACTGCTGGTAATTAGGGCGTGAAGTTTCATTGCTTGAAGCCCCTTAATTTCTTTATAATTGCGAAAAGACAACGTCAAATACGGTGCCCTAATTCCGGACAGGTAGCCCTATTTCTGGATAATTGTTAAGAGATAAATACTCCCTTTTTCTTTGAAATATTCTTCTCGATCATGGCAAAATACTTCATATAAAGCTCTAATAAAGAAAATTGGCTTTAAAAAATTCCTTTAAAAACTTTCTCGTCTACTTAAAGACGGAGCAGACGCTCTGGCTTCTCCATTGTCCGTCATTTTTAATTTAACTATCCAACAAAACGTTATCCCTGCGGAATGGAAAAAAGCGGAAGGTGACCCCTCTGCACAAATCAGGTACAAAGGATGACCCAAGAAATTACCGCCCCATATCCGTATTACCTGTGGTATCTAAAGTCCTAGAACGTTTAATCCACAAGCAAATTGCAAGTTGTTTTGACGAACAAAACTTGCTCTGTAAATTACAATCCGGTTTTAGAAGAATGCAGCCAACTGAGACGGCTGTAACCTATTTCGCCGACAAGATTCTCATGAATATGGATAAGGGCTTAGTCACTGGTTCTGTGTTTATTGACCTGGCAAAGACTTTCGACACAGTTGACGAAGACATTTTGGTTAGCAGATTAGAATATTGTGGTGTATGCGATGAAAGCCTTCCATGGTTTAAGAACTACTTTACGGGAAGAAAGCGATTCGTGCACATTGATTCTCAGTCATCTGAAGAGTTTGCCATAACTTCTGGAGTGCCACAGGGGTCCATCCTCGGAGCCCTGTTATTCATTGTCTTCATTAATGAACTACCACGTTGTGTCAAACACCGTTCTGTAAATATGTACGCTGATGACGCAGTTTTGTATCTTGCTGGTCCAACTGTAAACAGTTTAATTTTTTTTTACATTAACCAAGATCTTCAGTGTTTATCTGAATGGCTAGAAGAAAATAATCTTGTTCTCAATGTCTCAAAAACTAAGTGTGTACTATTTACATCTCAAAGGCATATAGAGCGCGATTGCATTTTAAACCTTAATCTTCTCGGAAAGTCCATATCCTGCGAAACTTCTTTTAAATACCTAGACGTGGTGTTCGACAACTTTATGACTTGGAAGGCTCATGCGGACTATGTGTGTAAAAAGGTAGCGTCAAGAGTTAATATCCTGGGCCGTGTTAGAAGTTTCGTCACAAAAGAGGCAACAATACTTGTTCACAACGCTTTTAATTCTTCCATTATTTGATTACTGTGCCATTGCCTGGAGTAATCTTCTACAGCAACATATAGATCGACTACAGCGCCTACAGAATAGATCTGCACGTCTTATCACACGTTGCTCTCGCTCATCTGAAGCAACAGAGCAGCTGCATTGGCCGACTCTTTCCAGCAGACGCTCTTACCACAAGGCTAAATTCGTTTTTCTCTGTCTTCACTCAATAGTTCCTAGTTATTTTTCATTATATTTTACTAGATTTTCGAACATTCATAGTTAATCCACAAGGCAAAGTATGAGGCTATCCCTACCAAACGTTAAACAGAATTTTGGGAAAAGGACCTTTCTTTTTACCGGCGCAAAAATTTTTAACAACCTCCCTTTAAACATTGTCAAGAGTGAAAACATTAAAACTTTCTGCCGCCGAGCGAGACATTTCTTTTTATCATAACTTTGATATTTTTATTATTATTTTAGGTTTTTTAATGTTTTTTTTTTGCATTGTATTTTTAGGCTTCTTAATGTAGTTCTATAATCCTGCTATTGCATTTATTTTATTAGGCTTTTTTAATGTAATAGTTCACGAAGATTCTTGATGTAAATTAATTATTTAAGATCCCGGGCCCCTATGGAGACCAGCCTTAGAGCTAAATGGGCTACCCCGTGTAAATAAAGTTTTACTTTACTTTACTTCACTTCACATGTCCAGAAATCCATTTCTCGCACGCGCAGAAGAGAGAAAGACTTAGAAAATAACAACTCAGGAGAGAAGCAGAATTTTACAGACGAATGTATTAACTTACAAATCTAAAGCAAAAGTTTATGAACTACGACAACAGCTTTCATAAGGTTTCGATGGAATATTGTAGACAAACTATTTACGTTAAAAGCTTGGGGATAAACGGTGTTCTATCTTTAAAATTCGGGCTTCCCAAGGTAAAATTAAAACGGAGAATAACATACCTTCAACCGCCATACTTTCCCTTGTAAACTGGCGTAAGTCGAACGAAACGGTTGCGTTACTTTGAGGTTTTGCAGCTATCATGACACAAATGTTCGATAGGTTTCGATAGATACTTCAAGGACATATGTTCTAAGTTTTATCCACAACGTTTCTTTTCGTGATCCATGAATTTCTTTCCTTCCCTTGCGTTTTGAAGTAAGGCATTTAAGTCATTTTGTGCAACCCAGTTGAGCCCCACTTCCATTGCGCGAACATTTAAAACGCCATCAAAACATAACGATCAAGGAAAACTTTCAACTCTTTGTCCGCCATCTTGCTCGATGGTTGGAAATAGACTGGATCTAGCTGTCTTTTAATAGCCTTATCTTGATTGGTCAATGATAATCTTTTTTAGTACAATTCTTTTAATTGGTGTTTCATAGAAGTCCCGGGAAATCTGATTTTGTTTTGCGCGAAAAGTGGTTGCTTTGTTGTTTCATTCATCAGTTGATGAATGGAGTAGTATCGTTTTACTATTAGCCTTATTTAAAATTTTACACTGCTAGTTAGGTCAAGATATCAAGTTAAAAAGATAACTTTCCAAGAAAACATCAACAAAACAATTTTAAAACATGTCATCTCATTGAATTTTCATGGTTGCCTTTGTTTTTATATGCCTTGTTTTATCAGCCGCTCAGAAAGATGAAAATAAATGGCCGGGTATTCTGAAGTTGCTCCTTTCCTAAGTCTCAATCTAACCTGAAACGCCAAGCGACGAAAGCGAGCCGCCAAGCGAGAAAAAACAGATGAAACTTAAGCGTTCCTTTTCGTTTTGAAATATGCCGCTGAACCTCATAAACATCCTTTCTCTTTTTCGGCCGGTAGTTCTTGTATTTATGAGGAAGAAGATCAACGCTTGACGTACTGTTTAATTTTTTGTAATCCATGCTTTTTCACACAAAGCAATCCATAGTCATATGCAATCGAAGTACAATCGAAGCATGTGGTTTGTCGTCTCTAGAGCCTGCGCCTCGGTCAGCGGTGCCGCGTGCAAAAACTGAAATAAATTTCTGGCCATCCACTTCACTTCGCTTTGCTTTGCTATGCTTTGCTTTGCTTTGCTTTGCTTTGCTTTGCTTCGCTTCGCTTCGCTTCGCTTCGCTTCACTTCACTTTACTTTACTTTACTTTACTTTACTTTCCTTCACTCTATCCGAATTTTAAAGTATTTTCTTTCATTTTAGAGGAGTCATCAGACTGCACAAACCGGAGTTCGCAGGATATATTTATGGGACGTGAATATTGACAAACTCATTCAGACCCTCTTAGAAAAGTATAAGAAAACCCCACATGTGTACATATTGTCATTAATAGATTTCCGTAGGTTATCAGCAATTTCTGCTATAGCTTGTGCTGTAGAATGCCTCTTTCTAGAAACGAATTGAAACTAGTAGAGACTACTCTGTTTAAATCAAAGGAAGAATGATCCTCGCAGTTGTGAACATAATTGATGCAATTGCGAAAGGAAGCCTGAAAAAAAAAAAAAAATCGGGACTTCAACGGGGTTCGAACCCATGACCTCCTGATACCGGTTCGATGATCTAACCATCTGAACTATGAAACCGCTGGCGTTGGGAGAAGGGCGATTGTTTTTCTTCATTAGCATTAATTACATAGCTATTAATTACAGAGAATGAAGTAATACTAAATAGGAGAGGGGCACATCTAGGTAGACTAATATTGTGCCCCTTATAGTAAAATTATATATTGTAACAGCAAAAAAAAAAAAAATAGACACAAGATAGATGGTATACTTGGGACAGCAGAACAGAGTTACATAAAATTCTATAATATTAATACTGAGCAGCATATTGAGTTGTCAGTACATGTTTGAATTGTTGTTTTGAAGGTTGTTGAAATGAGTGTGATGATATATGAAATAAATCATGTAAAGATAAATAAAGTTGTTGTTGTTGTTGTTGTTGACGTTGGTAGCAGGTCAATTGTGGGCTCATATGTTCTCGTGAAAGAAATGAGTGTGAATGATATATGAAATAAATCATATATGAACTGCGGAAATGAAATCAAATGAAGAATGATCCGCGCAGTTGTGACCGCCATTTATGCAATTGCGAAAGGAAGCCGAAAAAAAATAAATAAATAAAAAAAAAATCAGGACTTCAACGGGATTCGAACCCATGACCTCGTGATACCGGTGCGATGGTCTGACCAACTGAACTATGAAGCCACTGGCGTTGGGAGCAGGTCGATTGTGGTTTCATATGTTCCCGTGAAAGAAGTGAGTGTATTTGTATTTTATTTTTTCTCCATTTAGCATTAATTACATAGCTATTAATTACAGAGAATGAAGTAACATTAAATAGGAGAGGGGCACATCGAGGTAGACTAATATTGTGCCCCTCAGTAAAATTATATATTATAACAGTAAAACAAAAAATAAACTAAAATAGATACAAGATAGATAGTATACTTGGGACAGCAGAACAGAGTGACATAAAATTATATAATATTAATACTGAGCAGCATAATAAGTTGTCAGTGCATATTTGAATTGTTGTTTTGAACTTTTTGAGGTGAGTGTGAATAATATATAAAATAAATCATATATGAACTGCGGAAATGAAATCAAATGAAGACTGATCCTCGCAGCTGTGTTCGAACCCGTAACCTCGAACCTGTAACCTCGCTATACCGGTATCGGGAGATCACGGGTTCGAACCCCGTTGAAGTCCTAAATTTTTTTCAGGCTTCGTTTCGTAATGGCATAAATTGCGTTCACAACTTCGAGGATCATTCTTCATTTGATTTCATTTCCGCAGTTCATATATGATTTATTTCGTATATCATTTGCAATACTGTGTTTGTCCAGATAGTTTACTAGTTGCTCAAATATTAGTTTTTTTTTTTCAAAATTTTTTGTTAGGACTGAAGACGTTGAGATCGAACGATAATTAGAAGGATCATATTCGTCGCCCCTTTTATAAACCGGCGTGACTTTAGAAATTTTTAAATCATCTGGAAATATACCTTGTTGCAATGATTGATTGAAAATTATCGTCAGTGCTTCATAGATGTGATTAGCAGCAAGTGTGACACAATTACTGGGAATACCTATCATTGACTTTTCCACTTTCAGATTGATGATTTTGTCATAGATTTCGCAATCAGAGATACTACGAAAAATACAAAGTTATTCAAAAAGGATTTATTGATGTACGCTGACGGATCAATGTGACTTGGTTGTAAGTAAAGAATGCTGGCGTAAAACAACAAGTTCTAAAAAAAGGTCGTAGTTAAAAAAAAAAAGGAAAGCCTTTAAAGGAATCCCAAAGGATAAAAAGAGCGCTGAAAGAGACGTAGAGTGGAGTTCACGTTTGTCAGTCGGTCTGACTTTCCTCTGTACCTTCGAGCAAGGTACAGAAAAGTGAGGATGAAAGTATATCTGATGAGAGTATTTCTGTTGAAATGCCAGTTGCCGGCGGTTATCGGTTTGTGCACATGGAAAGCCTTCAAGAGTTTTTTTTGTGGAAAGAATTTATTTAGGGGTGACCCGAAAACACTGACCCGCGGTCCATGGACCCCACTACGGATCATTTCCATGAACTACTTTAAGGACCGGTCCAGAGGCCCCCTACTGACAGACCCTAAAAAACACAGCTGTAACAAAAATGGCACCTAGAGATTTGACTTACTTACCGTTTGTCTGGATAGGCCACTTGCTTGGGCGAAATTTCGACTGCTACGCATCGAAAATATTACTGCCTCCTTCACTTTGGTGATGTATGGAGGACCCAAGTACTTCGAAATATCGCCAAGTTGCAAAAGGGGTTGAGAGCTGACAAAGAGCAGGAAAAGATATCAAAAGGCGGATAGTGTATGCTTCTTATGAAATTGGGATGGGAAAGGCATTGCAAAACTTTGTGAAGTTCTCAATGTGCCCTTTTCCATGTCCAAATTGCCTTGGTGTAACCATGAGAGTGTTGTTGAAGCTCACAAGGATGTTGTCCTTGCAATATTTGAAAATATCAGGGAAGAAGCATGAAAGGTTGTTCTTGAGGAAGATGGCCTTGATGATAACACCACTGTAGCAGAAATACCAGTCAGTTTTGATGTCACTTAGTCCAGAAGAAGATTCACAGCTACTAATTGAGTTAGCTTCCTGATTTCTGCCTCAACTGGAAAAGTGCGGGAGCCTTTGAGTTTTAGCTCCTAGTAGTCTGAAAATGAATCTGCAGTAGTGAATTTATCTTTCTTAAGTATCAAAACAGTTAAAAAACTGAAATTTTGGTGGTTCTTGGTACCATAAGCTCCCCCATGAGGTATGACATTGGTTTTAGTACGATTTTTCCTTTATGCCAACTTTAACAGCATTTTTCTCAAAACTACTCTATTACTGTGGTAGGAGTCTACTCCTACCCATTTTTTCTTTAAATTTTATGTGAAATTTGGCACAGACTGTCTTTGTTAGCTATGATCCTATGGAGCCAAATTGGATTAAGTTAAATACTTGAGCAGATATTTGTTATACTGCCATATAAGGAAGTATTTGGTTGCCCTAGCAACACCAATGACCTTATCCCTAATCAGCTCCATGGGATCATAATGTAATCTATGTTAGTTATGCCTGGAAAGTGCAAACCATTTTCAATGAATTCTGTAGAAAAAAAAAAGGATGATAAGCAGACAGCGGCCCTTAACAAATCATTTAAAATTCAGAACTTAATTATTAACTAATTTTTAGCCACCTACCTCAAATTACACGAGAGGATAGTCTGATGAAAATTTCATTGTGTTCTATAAAATTGTATAAGAGCTCTGCTTCTTAAATTTAAAGTTGCTTACCGCATTTCTTTGTATTATAACTGGACTGCCCGCTTAAAAGTTCTAAAATTTTGGCTTCCCGAGTTTTGTAACCAGTGTTATTTTCTTGGAGAACGATATTGCGATACGAATTTCATAATTTTAGGAGATTTTGTATCAGTTGCGGTGAGTAAACTAAACTGTTCTAGCAGTATATTTGAACCTCTAAGTATGACTTCAGTGAATACCTCCAATGTGTCTTCAACATAACATAGGTTCAAAAGGCCCCAAGAAGGGCAAGAGGATGGCCTATGAATAATGTGTCAGAATTAACGTATAAGGAAACCAAGCCCAAACAGAATTAAATCATAAAGACACTCAGGCTCCGACAACAACAACAAAAACAACGACAACATATATTTATTTCAACATTTGACAGATCAAAAAGTGAAGCACCCACCCGAAGGTAACAAGGCTAATCGAGTCGGGTGGGTCAAAAGGATATAGAGGATATTACATGGGCGCGCGGAGATACAACATATCTCTTCGAGTGTTGAAAAATATTTCACGTCAGTGAGCGCAGCGAACTAGTGAAATGTTTTTCAACACGAGATGCAATGTGTTTTTCAACACGGCCATGTAATGTTCTATTTATTATATAAACACCAGTGAACACCAAACCATTTCATTTTCGCTCCGGAAGGTTTATTATGTAACCATAGCAACGGTGATCTTTTCACGCTTGAAGATAACATGTTATTTTCACGTATCAAGATATCATGCTTTCTCGAGAAAGCCCACCTGGTATTTTATTGGTGTTTATATAATAAGTTGAAATACATAACCACCACAACCAAGAAGTATCATACAGAAACCGTCGTTCAAGGCTCCATGTATCCCCTTAACTTAGCAATTTGACAGAATTGATCAAAAAATTCCCAAAAGGGAGAACTCAAATAATTAACTGGCGTAATGAACAATGAACTCATGCATTAAGTGTCAGGCAACTTTAAAGTGTGTGATCACACATAGGCATCAAGGAAGAGGACCCACCGTCCATATAGATAACATATGAAACAGAGTCACATAATCAATCATATTATATTTCAGCTTAATAAGAACTGAGCTGAACAAAAATATTTTTAAGTATTAGACAAACTGCATATGCATTGTCAGCATTTAACCAGTTAACGTATTTAAACATTAAAGTAAGACTTAAACCTTAAAAATTGGAGAAAATATTCGTTGTACGATATAAGATTTGGAAACATGACGAACTTGCATCCATCCAGTCATTTCGTTAGGCAGCGTTTTACCTGCATAAACAAAATATGATCCTCCGTTCAGGTGATGACATTGCGACAGACTTAAATACGTATCATAAATTCATGAGCGTGGACACCACAAACCTGAATCAAAGGCCCCTGTGAGCCAGCTCATGGATACATCTCGCTGCACTAATTGCGATCTTATGATTAGTAATGCAACCTCTTTCCCAGAGTCTATCAAACTAGCTGAACTAGAATTCTTAGGTACTGATGAGGCCTTCCAAGGGGTAGAAGCGACAAGCGACATGGCTCCAAAAACTGGCGACAGTCTTCTCCCAAAACACCGACAACCGAGAGAAATTGGCAGATAGCATGTTCACTTATATTTTCTGTATCATTCCGACAACGAAGAATGGATCAGCATGACTCCATTCTTTAATTTTTGGCCGTTTCTAGGACGTTTTTATGTTTCTGGTTTGTGTTTTTTACGAATGACAAACTTGTGATTGAGTCTAGGAAAAAGTCGAGTTTTGGGTGAAAATTTGATGAGTAGTTCCAAGTTAGTAGTTGTGAGTTGTGTAATCAGGTTTTAGCTTTCCTTACAGATGTACATGTTTGAAAAATATCCCTGACTGCCAGGTTTTACAGACCAAAATGTAAAAACAATTAAGGCGATTACATGCTTCAGAAGCCGAATATTGGTCAAATACATCTCTAAAGTTTTAACACAAAACTCGTTTATGTATCCAGTCTTTAGTTTGCCATTCACGAATACCGGTATCTTAGAACATACGCCAGGCTACGCTGTCGCTAAGCGTATTCAAACTTGTCCAAGTACTGTAGCTGAGGTCAAAGATATTGCTGGCCCTGGAGTCCGCTCATCCAAAGATGGATCCTCAAATGCTTGCCCCTTCGAGCAGGCCACAGGTGTTTTTATTGAAAGTAGTACAATCTTTGTCACAAATACTATTGTATACACGCATTACGTACCTAGAGTGTTGTGCGCATGACAAGGGGACATGTGCTCGCCCACCATGGAGAATAGCTGAGAATAGAGTTGTGTTCTACCAAATGCTTTGTTTTATTGTTTTGTGTTACAACAGATACCGCTGTTGGACACGTTTCTAGCCAAACTAGCGACAAACCGTTTAAGATCTAATTCAGATTTTTCAGCCCCTATCTAAGATATTTGACCCCAAATCATACCCTGTTTAAGACTAGAATGAAAAAATGATGCACTAGTTTCTTACTGTATTTTAATGCATTGGAAATGAAACGGGCCGTCTATACTCCACTAGACCGTGGTTGCCTGAGAAGATAAGACGAACGAGGTTTCCGAGCCTAAAGCAGCTGTAACGATACCCCGTTTAAGACAGAAAGTGATGAAATCGATACCCCGTTCAAGACAAAACACCCTGAAAACCATACCCTTTTGGGCCGCACGTCCCCGTTAAGGCCATATAGGGGAGTACCCTCCCTCCCCCTCCCCTCGCCCAATCTATTCTGTGGTAAATAGCAAGTAGCGGTTGCCAACAAAATGGCGACTTCCTCTTCACGTTTTCGAAGTGTCTGTAAGGAGGATTTAGATAATTTACTTGTTTGGTTTCGAAGGACTAGTAAACTTATGGTAAAACTCTGAATTAGATTATTCGCTATGCTATGATTATTTTCTATGCGTAATAGCTGATTCGGGCTGCTCCCTCATCGGCTATTACGCGATAGAAATCTCGAGCTCATAATCTAATTCTTAAGTAGAAAACAAAATAAAACGAAAGAGATTCCCAAATTTCTTTCAAGTGCTGCTTAGTCCCATTATGGGAAGAAGGAGTAGAAATCTCACCTAAATTTTGTTGGCAGTGCTTCTCATACAGGTACCACTTAGTGTGTAAAATCGTGTACATTTTTTTTTCTGAAAACAATTGACTTTTACCCAGGAGGATGTGCAATGTTTCGTGAAAACTGGTACCTCTTTTGTTGAAAGAGAATGGGAACCACACCCTCAATATGCAATATTACTGTTGTATCCTGAGAGCCTGTTTTAAAATGTCAACAATTCTCTGTCAGTTTTATTTGGGATCTATCAACCCCAGCATTAAAACTCAATGGTAGATATTCTTTCTGTCGTATTTGAGCTGCAGACAGTCCATATACAATTCTGTGACAACTGTTGAGAAAGATCAGTGACTCGATGAGTACATTTCAGATTTTTGAAAATTAGCTATGTATTTAATTGTGCAGAAATGGGGATCTTTATCCTCCTAGGTCATTTTAAAGGTGATGGGGCATTTTTGACCTAAGGATGTAAGTCGACAACTTGCGGCGACTTTAGGCGACTTAAGGTCCCAGAGAAGGCCTGATTCAAGAAGAGTGTGTGGTGTAAATTTTTTTTCCTAGTAAAACTTAGGTGTCTCTCTCTGTTTCGCAGGCCGCTTATGAAATTGCAAAAGAGGTAAATGAAGGTTCAGTTTCCTCAAGGAGGTAACAAGAACTATGGTTGAGAATGTGGCACAGATGGGACATAATATTGCCTTGACAAGAAAGGTAAGAAATGTTTTCGTTCTTGAGTGGATTGTGCGTTGGGGTGGGGGGTATTGTGTCATCTTTCATGGCAGAACAAAAGTTGGACCACGTAAAAAGCAACTGTTGCAGCTGAAATATATTGTAACCATACTACCGTATCTTTGGTGCTGGTATGAATGCTTGACAATTGTACTTTACATGACATATGTTACACATAACTCCATATAGAAACCTCTGGTGCTGTCATTCATGACAAAGATTTTGCGTGCTGCTTTCTAATATGGATGGGCTTCTAGGCTCTTCTTAGTTCTAACGTAAATTCTTTATTAATAATAGTGGGCCACTGAAGGGCGATATCACCAGGAATCCTACACTGTACCTATTACTTTGCCTTATGGGGTGACGCATCACAGTTCCCAAGGGATACTATAGACGGAATGACACTTGCCTTAAAAGAAACAGCGGAGACTTGCAAGCTGGATGTTCTTTTTAATGTAAGTTTGGTGTGTTTGTTTTAAAATATCATCCTATGCAACAGTCACAGAGTACTCAAGTTATTTTGACTCTTAAGGGCTCTTAACGCCAACGTATGTGCTATTCACAAGAAGGGAAAAAAATCGGATCCCTCAAACTATAGGCCCGTGTCACTTACCTGCATCGCATCAAAGGTACTCGAACATATCGTACACAGCCATGTTATGAAGCATCTTTCACAATATGGAGTGCTCACTGATTACCAACATGGTTTTAGGGCGAAACGATCAACAGAAACACAGCTCATATGTACCATTCATGATATAGCGAGTGCTATCCAGTCCAACAAAACAATTCACGCTGCAATCCTCGATTTTTCAAAAGCATTTGATAAAGTTCCTCATCGCCGACTTTTGAAGAAACTTGATTATTACGGAATTCGTGGCCAACTACATAACTGGTTCGAGTCGTTTCTAATACAGCGTACCCAATCAGTGGTAATTGGGGGAGAATCATCTGCACCTGTAGTTACAACATCCGGCGTTCCCCAAGGAACAGTCTTAGGACCACTATTGTTCTTAATGTATGTAAATGATTTACCTGATGGTCTGAACTCTACTGTTAGACTTTTTGCTGACGATGCGCTGTTATATGGGACAATTTGCTGTGATGATGACACAGCTGATCTCCAAGATGATTTGTATAGATTAGAAGATTGGCAACAAAAGTGGCAGATGGAATTTAATCCTTCAAAGTGCAAAATCATGTGTTTTACAACGAGGAGGGATCCACCAAAGCGGGAATATGTATTCTGTGGAGAAATCCTAGAAGAAGTTGAACGTCACCCTTATTTGGGGGTAATGCTCGATAACAAAATGAGGTGGTCACCACATGTCGAAACTATCACATCTAAAGCAAATAAGATCTTGGGACTTATCAAGCGAAACCTGTGGAACTGCCCAAAGACAGTGAAAGAAACTGCGTACAAGACTCTTGTGAGGCCAAAACTCCAGTATGCCTGTAGTGCATGGGACCCACACCACCAGAAAGATAAAGCCGCTCTAGAAAGGATACAGCGGAAAGCAGCGCGCTTTGCTACTGGAAATTACGATCGAACAGCGAGCGTGACGGAAATGCTGCAAGACCTACGGTGGGACACACTTGAAACGATGAGGAGACACGCAAGGCTCTCCACTGTATACAAGATGTGCCACGGCCTCCTAGATGGGGACTGGGGGAATTATTTGAAAGCAAACAGAGAAAGGAGGACTCGGGGAAGCCATGATTTTAAGTTTATTGTACCAAAAGGACATAAAGATATTTTTAGATTTTCTTTTTTTCCTAGGACAATAACTGAATGGAACAAACTCCCACAAGAGACTGTCTCCAGCCAATCTCTTTGTATTTTTAAAAGTAAACTTAATTAGTATAATTTTATCAGTATTTTAACTTTTACTGTTATTTTTGTATATTTTAGTATAGTTTTATTTTTTAGCTTTTTAGAGTTGGCGTGATGTCGTTCCACGATTTTGCCGACATAATGATATTTAGATTTAGATTTAGATTTAGATTTTCACCCTTCATTCAACGCTGTCTTTTGTTTTGTTTTGATATCGCGCTATTGTCGGATGCCTCTGACCATAGTTAGTACTAACTATGCTCTGGCTGTTTTTAGCGGCCGAGTTCTTGCTTGTGCGCTTTCGCAAAGTAAAAAAATACAAATAAAACTTTCTCATTTCTTCACTGAAGCCGGAAACAATCCGTTGAACGGTTTAATATTAAAACAGCAAAGTATTTAACGATCAGTCATTGATAAAACTCGCTGATAATTGGCCGAGGATGGTGAACAAACACCCACGAGAAAAACATACATTTACTGTGGTAGCGGTTTCTAATTTGCAGTGAGAAAAAATACTCATACGTACTCATTCAATTATCCTGTCCTTTCGCTTTATACTATGTTGAAAGTACGGCTTCACAAAGGGCTTGATAAATGCGCCTTGACACCTTAAGATATAGAGATTTCAGCAAGAAAGAGAAATTATCACGCAGTTTAGGTAAGCTACGAACTAAACGTAAAGCTAGTATGCCCGATGTGGCAAATGGGGCATAAAAATAGTAGTCGAAAAAGAGAAGCAGCGAGAAGCCAGGTTAAAAACACTGAATATTGGACCAAAGTCGCAGAACCCATTACACAAACGGATCTTGAAGGAAAAATAAAACTCATTCGTGCGGTAAACAGTTATCCCGATACATGCAATTTACTTGCCATCAAACCAGTCTAAAATCGCATAAAGTCGGCTCCAACAAGCTCAGAGAATTGGTGGATGATTTTTTAAACAAAAACTAGTGAGCAGCACACAGCAACAGATCTTGTCAATTTTGTTTATTATCCCACCAGTTTCGTCTGATCAGACAGACTTTATCGGGGATTTAACAAGATTACAAATTAAAATACTTTTATACTAAACATTTACAGTATAAAGCACGTTCAAAGTAGGGTGTGGACAGCAAAAATCACCCACAAACAAATACGCACAGGATACAACGTAAATCCTGCGTTACAAAATGTGCAATAGTTAATTTTGGGGGTCACGATTTAACCATACGAAACAGCAGTGTCGCAATAAAACAATGATTACTCCTGAAGCGTAAACTCTTGTAAAGTTGCCTGATGAGTGTGGTCATATAATTTTGAACCATACAAAATAGCACTGTCGCAATAAAACAATGATTCGATGATTACTCCCGAAGCGTAAACAAAAAACTCTTGTTAAGTTATATATATATATATATATATATATATATATATATATATATATATATATATATATATATGTATATATATAAAGAAACTGTAAACTTCTGTGTCGAATGATGATACTAAAAACAATGAAAACCCAAAGTCTTCTGTTACTTTGCTTTTGCGCTACGCGTTTCACCGCTTATATAGCCATACTACTGGTACACGTTATACTATAAACCATCGGTTAGATTGTAATTCTAGGAATGTTGTTTATCTAATGAACTGTAAGGTCTGTGGTTTGCAATATGTCGGCTCCACTACTACCAAGTTCAGGTTGAGGTTCAATAACCACAAGAGCCGACTTCGAACACACTCGAAGATGTCTGCTGCCAGAAAGGAAAGTGACGACCGTGTCTATAAGCATTTCCATGGTCATGGACATCATGGCCTTCAGGACATTAGCATACAGCTTATAGATTAGGTCAACGTAAAGGAGGACCTTATTGCTAGGGAAGGTCAATGGGCATATCTTCTCCGATCCTTGAAACCAGATGGCCTTAATGAGAGTGACTTCTTTTTTAGCCAGAATCGAGAGGCACGTATACGTACTTATAATTTTGTTAGTTTGGATTTTCATCAGGATGTTGTTGCGTTTTTGGCACTATTTTTCTTCCATATATGCTCTCTGTACGCGTGTTGTATCTGTGCGCGCGCGCGTTTTACTTTAATTTTTGAAATGTAGCGCGCATTTTCGTATTTCAGTGGCGTAGTATACATTTGCGTACAACGGTTTCCTTCTTTCGCCCTGAAGAAGACCGACAAGTCGGTCGAAATATAGGTGATCCTGAAAATTGTGTCCTGTCTTCATTTGTGTTTGATATATATATATATATATATATATATATATATATATATATATATATATATATATATAGACAAGGTTAATTTGGGAACAGAAATCATCAAGTAAGTAATTAAGTGAAAATGTGGCTCAGCCAGGAATCGAACCTGGGTCACCAGATTACCGGTCGGATGCCTTAACCACTAGGCCACTGAACCAACCATACTGGGTTGACACATATTTTAACTGTACAACACATACACAGTGTGGCCTTATTTTTATGGTAAGGTCCTAGGAGACAATTTCACACATTTTCTGCAACCAGGATCACGTCACTACTCCCCGATCAATCAGCGATGCAAGGCCAAATCCCCCTGGAAATTAATTAAGTACAGTAAGGTAGGGAGAGGATATATTAGCAACTGATTGCCTTATTTACTTAGGATCACCAGCCTATTCCCGTTTGGATGGCGATTCATTAGCGATTTCTGAGAAATACAAACAGACAAGGTTAATTTGGGAACAGAAATCATCAAGTAAGTAATTAAGTGAAAATGTGGCTCAGCCAGGAATCGAACCTGGGTCTCCAGAGAACCAACATTTTCACTTAATTACTTACTTGATGATTTCTGTTCCCAAATTAACCTTGTCTGTTTGTATTTCTCAGAAATCGCTAATGAATCGCCATCCAAACGGGAATAGGCTGGTGATCCTAAGTAATTAAGGCAATCAGTTGCTAATATATCCCCTCCCTACCTTACTGTACTATATATATATATATATATATATATATATATATATATATATATATATATATAACTGCAGACAGTACTGTTTCGGCCTTCTGGGCCTCATCAGTGCAGTGCTGAGGGCTAGGATGGAGGTTAAGCTATATAGCTACCCCAAATGATCCCACACTTGTGGTATCATCTAAGCCATGCCAGAGTGCTCAAACTAGAAAACTAGTGAGCATGCGCAAATGCATTAGCAATGACTCATCCTAGAAAAGTGCTCAATTTGGACATAAAGGCAAAGCTTGTAATGTCAAAGAGCAATATCTAACTGCAGACAGTACTGTTTCGGCCTTCTGGGCCTCATCAGTGCAGTGCTGAGGGCTAGGATGGAGGTTAAGCTATATATATATATATATATATATATATATTTCGTCTTGGCTATTATTTTCATTCGTCTGGAAACACAATGACAGTTGATGTTTTTGACAATATATATATATATATATATATATATATATATATATATATATATATATATATATATATAGACGGTTGTAGGCGCTTCCTGGGCCAACGAAAGATGTAGAACCAAAAGGATCACTGATGATTCACAGTCCTGATTCGGCAAATAATAAAAACCAGTTAAAAAGAGACCGAAAATGGACAAGTTTAGGTTCAAAAAAGATAAAAAATTTAAATTTTTTTTATCTTGTTTGAACCAAAAGTTGTCCATTTTCGGTCTCTTTTTAACTGGGTTATATATATATATATATATATATATATATATATATATATATATATATATATATAGGCGATCTCTTAAAAAACCATGTTCATGAAAATTTGAGGGGTTTTAGAACTTTCTTTATTAATACCTCGGTTTATCAAAAGGGAGACTTGCATTTGGGCTCGTTATGAGCCTACAGTCCCTGTCAAAGGGAAGACAAAGAAAACATGTTATTTGTCTTGCAATCTCTCTAGAATACGCTCTTTCTGGCGGCAAAGTTAGCTTTGGAACTAGCGGCATCGATTTAAGCGAAGTGTAGCAGCGTTTTCAACCGAGCGTTCGTGATTACTGCGAAGAATCACAGCTAATTATTGTCGAATTTTATATGTGTAAATTATCGCTCGATTTTGTGATCACTTCTGACACCGGAAACCAGCTCACTACATGAAATAATGTATTTGATCATATTTGGCAAAGCGGCAAATGCGGGGCAAGTATAAAGTCACATTTGTCCACCTAACAAATCTCACAAATGCGAGACAAATGTGTCACCACATTTATCTCTGACAAATAAGAGACAAATGTGTTGTAAATTTAATATAACATTTACACCAGGACAAATCTGTTATAAAAGAGGACAAATATGGGGAAGAAAAGCTCACAAAATCGCTGTCATACTTGTTAACACACTTTTGTTTGCGACCAATCAAACGATTGGCTTAAATCAGATTAAATGAGCTTTCAAAGACCGGCTGTAAGGCTAAAGCCCATGTTACACGAGGCAATTTTTCTTGCAACTCGCAACGCAACCAACGTTGCGTTACAAGTTGCGAGAAAAAATTCACGTGTAACACCCCATTTTGCAACTGCAATTGTTGCGTTGCGAGTTGCGAGAAAAGTAGAACGACCCTCCACTTTTCGCAACGTTGCGAGACAAGTTGCTTGCATGTGACATCTCCTCTGCAACTCGCAAAAACAATTTTGTCAGAATGGGCCAATCAGAGCTCATCTTTCGCTCGCGGGAGATTTCAAGATGGCGTCCACCATCTTGTTTGTTATTGTACGCGTTGCAAGTTGCGAAAGAAGTTGCCAACGTGTAACATACCCTCTACAACTTGAAAGGTTTTTTATTCGTCATTGTTGCGTTGCGAGTTGCAAGAAAAATTGCCTCCTGTAACATGGCCTTAAACCAACTCATCAATCTCTGAAATTTTATGGATCCACTGAAGTTTAACTTTCAGCCAGGTGATGGTACTCTTCACAGAAAGGCGCATTAGTCACAATATTCTTACGGTGCAAACAAAAAGCACGAGCATTTTAATAGAGAACAACAGCAACTTCAGGGTTGTGGTAAACTTCAGGTCATTCTTAACAAAAGATGGTAACAAAATTGTAATCCTGTTGGAATTGCCAACTTTCTGGCACACGTCTCATTGCTCGACTCCAGCTCGCTGTCACTGTCACAATGTCTTTCATTCGTTGCTGTTATAACCCGAAGATGCCTTGAACGCTTACTGCGACTCACCAAATTATTACAGTGGCTATAAAAGTATCTCTTAGCCATGGTAAACTCGGATTGAAGTCGGATTGAAGAAAAAACAAAATATGCTGATTCGCGCTTACGTTGCGAAGCGTTACTTAATTTGAAGACGACACCGATGTACAGATAACCGTTTTATTTTTGTACTGGTTGCCTTCGGTAGCATCATCGGCAACAGTCAAACTGCAAAGCAAATGAAAGAACTGCGTTATGAACGTGAAACTACATTTGAAAGTCTGAAATATTCGTCGCAGCGAAATGTAACTTACAATTCTGTTGGGTAATCCATACATCTTTTAACGGCTCACTACAAGTTCTTTTAACGGATGTGTTCCCCGGTTGATTGTTGGACAAGTATTTAAATTCATTGCGCCTATTTAAATATAAAAAAGCTCATTCGTCTCCAGTTCCTTTGCGACTGCATTTTGGCGCCAAAACGAAACAGCCACACAAAAGGTATCTACATGAAGTACAAGTTGCGTTTAAACTGCAATAAGTGCAAATCACTCCGCCCGAGTGCGGAAATTAAGAGCTTAGCTCTAATTGAGCAACGATTTGTCATTTAAGACTGAAAAATTAATGCAAGTGTTCATTGTTCTTGAATTGATCTAAACTAGAATAATCCTGCATTGAGTTCTTCCTTTGTCGCAATCAAACACAGTTTGTGAATAGGTCTGTCGTACTCTCCGTCTCTTGTCTTGATTCTCACTTTTCGGACAAGGCCGTCGTTTCCAGGAGAAGTGCCGACAATACGCGCCATTTTCCATTCACATCTTTTGTGTTTGGGATGTCTGGATGTTGTCTCGCACGCGAAACCACTTGTTTCTTGGTAATAAGTTCGGGGCGAAATACTTCATCCAACTTCTCCAGAAATCAGCGACTCTGTTTTGTGTGCTTCTGAGTAATTGTCGCGGATTGGTTCTTTCCTCTGGTTCTGGCTGAGGCGGTGGATTGTGATGGCCTAGAAGAAGGTCGTTCGGAGTGATCGGTGGGGCTTCCCAGATATCGTCGGAACTGGGGTACAGCGGTCGTCCGTTGACCATGTACGTAACTTCTGACAAGAATGTTCTCCATTGTTCCTCGGAGTAGGCTTGGTTCTTGCAAGTGACGTTAAGTGCTTGTCTGACTGACTTAATTAGGGTCTCAACGACTCCGTTTTGGTGACTCGCATGTGGTGTATTCCACTCCCATCTGAACTCGCAGTCAAATTTATCAGAGAGGACACTCTTTACCCTAGGAATATCCCAGTTCTGTGTGGTTTCTTTTAGGTAATCTTGGGCACCCACGAAATTTGTTCCATGGTCTGACCAGCAAACATTGGGGTATCCACGTAGGCAGGCAAATCGTCGAAAGGCCATTAAGAATGCGTCTGAGGTTTTTTCTGTGACCAGTTCTAAATGGATGGCACGTGACGTCATGCAAGCGAAGATGATCACTTGGGCCTCTTTTAGAGTTTTGCGGCCAAGCTTAATCTTTACTGGCCCGAACATGTCCATAGAAGTGTTTGAGAATGCCGGGAAGCCAGCTGCTGCTCTCAGGTTTGGAATCTGTCCCAGGAGCTGGTTGAGGGGCCTTTTCCGTAGTTTTCTGCATGTGAAACACTTTGAGGCGACAGCCTTAGCCATTCTGCGGAGTCCAATAATCCAAAATCTTTTCCTTGCCTCATGGATTAAACTCTTATAGCCACAATGTCCACGTCGTTCGTGGAGGTCACGCAGAAGCAAGATTACAAAAGAGTGGTCTTTCGGCAAATTAATAGGCTTTCTTAACTCTTCAGGGAGAGATCTGACATCTTCAAGTCGACCATGCGCACGAAGAAGGCCATCTTCACCCTTCTTTCCCACCAGTTTCTCATCCAAACTCCCTTCGTCGACGTGAAATTGACTCCACTTCAGAAGATGGGACTCAGCAGCCTTCAGTTCCTGAACTGAAATGGGTCCTGACTTCGGCTTAATTTTCCGAACGTTGTGAATAAAACGACGGACATAGGCAAGAGTTCTCCTCATCTTGGAGTACGTAGAACACGTTTTCAGCAAATGTGAAAGGATAGGATTTTCTTCAGATTAAGGCTTATCTAGTTCAGGACAAACTTCAGCGAAGGCACTGTGACGTTTACTGGCTTTCTTCTCTTTCTGAAACGTCTTCATCTCTTTTAAAGCTTCGAGGTCGTCCACATGAGCATTAACTTGGGTGTGGTCTTGAAAGTTGGGCCAGTTTTCTTCTGGCAACTCTAAAAAGGATGGTCCCTCCGACCACTTC
This sequence comes from Pachyseris speciosa, assembly GCA_016490735.1. Classification (NCBI taxonomy): domain Eukaryota; kingdom Metazoa; phylum Cnidaria; class Anthozoa; order Scleractinia; family Pachyseridae; genus Pachyseris; species Pachyseris speciosa. Next base: position 504,768 of record JAEMWC010000043.1, on the reverse strand, counting down.
ATTAGATGATTAAGATGGATTCCTCTAGTTAGAGCATCTGCAGGGTTGTGGTTAGACTTGATGTAGCGAATTTGGTCTGCCCCAATTGACTCTTGAATTTCAGCCGCTTTGGCAGATACAAAGGGCCTGAATTCCCGTGGTGGCGTTCTGATCCAGGACAGAACGGTTGATGAATCGACCCAGAAGAATCTTTCCCAGTCCTGGGCTTTTGTGAACTCCAATGCCTTTACACATGTAACGTACATCCGTGCAAGAGCTAAACAGCCCAACAGTTCTATTCTCGGGATGCTTTTCTTCTTAAGGGGTGCAACGAAAGCTTTTATCATGACTGGAACACATCGGAAGTCTCCACCAGCAAGTTTCCACCGTAGGAAGATTACTGCACCATAAGCCTGTTCACCACCATCGGAGAATCCGTGTATTTGAGGCACGCCCACTGCGTGGCTTGGTTTTAGCTTGCGGTAAAACTGAAATGACAGGAGATTATTTATGGACTGGACATTCTCTAACCATGTCTGCTGAATACTCTCGGGAAGGATGTCGTCCCAGCTGTAACCTGAACTCCATAATGCTTTCAAGTCAATTCTGAACTTGATAGTAACGGGTGAAACAAGTCCGATAGGATCCCAGAGTTGAGCGAGAAATTTCAGGCAGCTTCTTTTGGAGAAGCCCTCCATTAGGCCAACCACGTTTTCTTTCTTGAAGGTAAACTTGTCTTCTTCTTTATCCCATTTGTGGCCAAGAAGGACTGTAAATCTTTCACCGCCAGACTGGTCGATTTCCGTGCAGTTGAAGTGCCACGCCTTAATTTGAAATTGGCCTTTTCCGAGGACGGTGTCAATTTCTTCCGTTATTTTCTTGGCTTCTGTCGAGTTGCTTTTGGAGCCCGCGATATCGTCCACGTACGTAGTTCCTTGGCTGCGTTTGGAAATTCCACTTGTGAGACTTTAGCTAAGTGATTGATGGCGTTTGAGGCAATGTCTGGTGCTGGCTTGTCGCCAAAATTTAATCTGAGCCACTGGAAGACTGAGGGCGTTTCACTTTTGTTGCTTGTCCACAAGAATCTGTGAAAGACTTGGTCATCAGGGTGCACTAGAACTTGATTAAACATTTTCCGGATATCACCTGAGTAAGCCACTTCGTTCCATCGCCAGGCCATAAGTACATTGGGAAGACTGTTAATGTAATTAGGTCCTTTTTCAAGGTGATCGTTCAGGGAAAGACCGTCGTGGCCTTTTGAAGACGCATCGAAAACAAGGCGGACCTTAGTGGTTCTCTCTGGTGTGAAGACCCCTTTGTAACGGCAGATACCATTCGGGTTGACTGTGATCAACTTCTTCCGTAGGAACTTTAATTACGAAGTCTTGTTGCAACAGCTTTTGAACCTCGTCATTTACGATTTCGAAGCATTCTTTCCTCAGCAGACCGCATTCTTTTGTGTGCAATGTCATAATTGCTGCGTTTGGGGGTCCATTCTCATTCCAAGGCATTCTTACTTGGATTCTTCCATCTACCAATATAGTTGAATCAGACAGCGACTTGACGAACTTGTTTTCTCGTAGTACGTTCTCACTACATGTACACAGTTCTGTTGGTTTAACTCCTAGCGTGTCCTGATAAAGCAGTTTCTTAATGTCGTCTTCAATGCTCACTGTTCCGACTTCAACGGACTGTATGCTGGAACTGGTAACCTGTCCTAAAACGTACCAACCAAAGCAGTTGCGTTTGGCAATCGGCTCTCCTGTTTCCCCAGACAAGGTATGAATGTCAACGAATGCATCGACGAAATCTGTTCCAGTTAGAAGATCTGTTGTTCCACCAGATAGATGTAGTTTGTTTGCAACTGGCTTGAGATGAGGGAAATGTTCAATAGTTCCCTTTGAGATCGTCTTCGCGGCACTACAAGGTCTCTTTATAGTGTATACTTCCAGGGTCTTTCTGATATCCTCTTCTGTAGTCGAGGCAACAGTGATCTCGATGATTTCTGAAGTTTCAGACCTCGTCTCTCCACCTGCTAGATTCATAGTAAGATGGGTAGCTGTACCAATAATTCCAAGTCGTTCAGCTGCATTCTTAGATAGCAGACTTGAGTTTGATCCAGAATCTATCATCGCAAGCATTTCAACAAGCGTTCCACCTGAATCCAAAACTTTGACTTTTTGGACAGGACATAAGCCAGTGGTGAGCTTGAAATCTTTCTTGTGGTCAGCGGCGCAGTTGGTATTGCTTTCTGCAGGAACGTCTTGCATTCGGAAAGGCACTGCGTTCGGGCTTAGATTGGAATTGATCGTCTCGTTGTGAAGAGAACGGTGATGGTTCTTTTTGCATTTATCGCAGATAGTACCGTCTGGCTTCTTACAGTCGTTCGTATGATGTGGTCTGAGACATTTCCGGCATCTTTTGCACTGTTTGACTACGTCCCATCTTTGATTTACAGTTGAACTTTGATACAGCGGACAGGCCGCTAACTGGTGTTTCGACGTACAACCGAGCGGGCACTCATCTTGCTCAGGAGTTCTGTTAGCGGCGTGGTTCTCTGTTCTTCTAAAGGTTGATCCTCGCTGGCTACGTTCTTTATCGTCGGCGTTGTCATTGTCTCGTTTGCCTCTGGAGCGAAGGGTTGCTTCTTGATGTAACCATGTTACGAGGTTTGACACATTTTCTTCCTTTCCCGCTCTTTGCATCTCTCTTCCAAAGTTTGTGTTGTCTCTTGGATCGAGCCTTGATAAAAGCTGAGACATGAAGAACGGAGCTTCTGACGCCTCTAACACGATGCAACCGTTGTCTTTCATATCATTGCGAATTCATTTTCAAGAATTTCCCAGGCTTGGTCAATGTCTTTACAAGTCTTGACTTGATCTGTCCAGAAGAAACCTTTAGGCATTGCTTTTCGGAATCTTTGAAGTTGTTCGTCTTTGTCTTGTCCATATTTTGCCATACAGTGTCTAAACTCCCTTTTCCAGGTTTGATACGTTCTTCGACTTCCGTCCCAGTTCGGAACTGCCAATCGCTCGAGGCTGCTAGGTTTCGATCCTATCGCTACGGCCATTTTCTCAACTGCAGATGTCATCGTTTTCAAGGTTTCTGTGTGGTCAGGAACTTTCGGAAGACTATTTTCGCTTTGATACGCTGCGTATTTCAAGGCGATTTGGAGAAAATCAGCTTTGACTTTGTCCCCGAGTTTTCTGTTCGTTAGCACCAATTCATCTTCGGATGAAGCGCCTTCTTCAATTAATTTGTCTAAGATCACCTCTTGCTGCTTTTTTACAGATCTGTACTTCAATTCTACTAAATTGAACACTGATTCGAGTCTTTCAAGTCCCGGTCGTACCGTGTAAATAGCTTCGAACTCTTCCATTAACTCTGTAAGAATTCCAACGGCATTGTTCATTTTTCCCGAGAGAGTTTTTACATCAACTTTTGGCGGCATTGCGAAGTGAATTTGAATAGTAATTAAATTGCTGTTCTTTCACCAAAGGTGAAGGTTGAAGTATTTTCTAGAACGGTCAGTCGCTCGCTATATGGTTGTCAGTTGTTCTGGAAAATAACGCGTTTCTTTCGTGGATTTAAATCACTGTGATGATTCCAAGATCGGTCGGTCGCTTGTTTCGCTGTCAGTTGTTCTTGGAGACCGGTCGTTTTGCCACGATGCTGTCCTTCGGGATCTTGCAGTCGATAGTGTAGTCTTCGATTCGAAGAATTTTTGACTGATTCGCGCTTACGTTGCGAAGCGTTACTTAATTTGAAGACGACACCGATGTACAGATAACCGTTTTATTTTTGTACTGGTTGCCTTCGGTAGCATCATCGGCAACAGTCAAACTGCAAAGCAAATGAAAGAACTGCGTTATGAACGTGAAACTACATTTGAAAGTCAGAAATATTCGTCGCAGCGAAATGTAACTTACAATTCTGTTGGGTAATCCATACATCTTTAAACGGCTCACTACAAGTTCTTTTAACGGATGTGTTCCCCGGTTGATTGTTGGGCAAGTATTTAAATTCATTGCGCCTATTTAAATATAAAAAAGCTCATTCGTCTCCAGTTCCTTTGCGACTGCATTTTGGCGCCAAAACGAAACAGCCACACAAAAGGTATGTACATGAAGTACAAGTTGCGTTTAAACTGCAATAAGTGCAAATCATATGCTAATTTTCACTCAGTTGCACGCTGGGTTAGACCACGTGATATCTTGTCTCTAGTCAAATGATCCGAGAGTCTGACCGAGACAACAAGTTGCTTTAGCATAATCGGCGGGACATCTGAGCGTCACTTCGTTGTTCTGCTTCAGGTGGGTGTTTGTGTCGGTAGAGATTTCGTGGTAGTTTCGTAATGCGCCGCAGGAGTAGACCTGAAATTGCCGGGACTGAATTTATGGTAGAATCTCCGCCAAACTCCAGGCACAATCGAACGGTAAGCTGCCAGAATTGGTCTAGGATATCATAAAGCTATGTTTCACACTAAATTTCATGACAATTAGTTGTCCTTTGTTGTTTGATCGATCGACTGAAAGCCATCTTTAAAATGAGTATAACAAGCTTAACTAATTGCTTCAATTTTCCTGTCTTTAACCTTTTAACTTAGGCAACTGTTTCCCAAGGAACTGATCGCCCAAACATTTTGATCACAAGAAATCGAGAAGACGTACGCCGACAACACCACACAAGTCGCCGTGAACTTGACTTGAATGTGACAAATGACACGGACAATCTTGATGAAACTTCACCGACGTTCCCTCCACAAAACCGCTCTCTAAGGACTCCAAACACGACAGTGACAACACCAGCGAACACGCTGCCCTCTCGCTCCTCTTGTGATCGCGAAATGCGTACGCAGTTGTTACAGTTGCAACAACAAATCACTGCGCTAACCGACAAGATCGACAACCTGCGTGATTCATTTACGGTCACGCCAAATACCAGCAGAAGAAGTGAAAACCTGCCGAGAGATTTGGTGGTAAGTAGACTGAAGCTTAATAATATTTACAAATACAGTAAGTCCTAGGAAGATTAATCGGTTTTTAAAATTGGAGTTGAGGTCAGGTTTATTTCACTACATGGACAGCTTTTGGTTGCTCACTCCTATTTCTAGCATTTTTCTGCACTTTTTAGATAGATCATCACTACCAATCTTTATAAGTTGTTACTCTTATGGTAGTATCAATTAAATGCCCAATACTCCCTTATCACACTCTGCCATCTTGGATTGTGTGGTGCACCAAAGCGAGGTTGGACGGGCATAAATTTCTTGCTGAAGTGTTGTGTTACAATGTTTTGAGTGGAGATACATGCAATCACGACCCATGATCATTGCTGTAGTATGTTAATAATGACAAGCGAAATGAAAGTGTCGAGAATTTGTCGTTTTTCAACTTTCCCTCAAATCCCTCACAGAGATCGCAGTAGATTGCGGTGATAAAGAGCTCTAGATGAAGGGCTGCTTTTGGTGGTGAGTGTGTAGAGTTGTGATGTCAACCGTACATGTTTATACTAGTGCCCAACTTTTTCCTTCGATTTAAGAATCAGCTACCACACGTTTTATTCATGAAATATTTACTCAATACCTATCCAGAGCAACTGCCATCAATTATTCGAATCAACCAGCGTTCTTACTTTACATTTTTTGCTGCTTTTGGTCCAAGCTGTCAAACATTCATGGCACTGATTTGTTTGTTTTTATTGACTTGTATTTGGCTATCTGTATTCAATGAGATTCTCCCTTGTTGTCAGTGTTTTAATTTGTTGTTTCAAACTCGTTACCTAGATCAAGTTTATTTTGTGGGCGGTTTTTAGTGCCCTTGGTCTATGCAAACTGCAATGGCACAACTCTTGGTTTTAGACTTGGAAGCCCAGTTATAATTTTATTATCGCTTGGCTTGAACTTAGAACTTAGAATGAGTACTCCCATGGGCTAGAGATTCCTTTGAAGTGAGCAGAGTGCAGAAGAGTAGAGCCTTTCTTGATCTAGGATGTAAGGAGAGAGAATCGACGGCAGTTGCTCTAGATATGTATTGAGTACTTCATGTGCTAGCTGAGTCTTAAATCGAAAGAAAAAGTCGAACACATGCGTTTGACAAGTTTGCCTGCTCGTCATGACTCGACTAACTCACACCAAAAAGCGGCCCTTCATCTCGCTTTTTCACAGCAATCCACTGCGATCTCTGTGAGAGTTTTGAAGGAAAGTTGAAAAACAGTAAATTCTCACCACTACCGTTTTGCTTGTCGTTATTACAGCATAATACAGCAATGATCGTGGGTCATGATTGCGTGTATGTCCACTCAAAATGTTCATTATAACGCAACCCTCCCCCAAGAACTTTATGTCTGTCCAACCTTGCTGTGGTGCATCACAGAATCCAAGATGGCAGTGCATGATAGGGGAGTATGATTGGCAAACAAGTAATGAAAAAATTTCCAATCAATGCATGTCTTTTGCCATAGTTAAAATAGGGGTCACTGAGCTCATTTTTGTGTTATTGCCATTTAAAAGCTAAAATTAGGGGTGTTTCTAACAGGTTATGGTGTTGCCATGATAACCTAATGAGTGGAAAAATTGTCCATAGCTTGTTTACCAATCATTGGCACCTGTTAGGGCAACAACTTGTAAAATAAGTAGTGATGATCCATCAAATTGCAAGAGCTGGAAAGCCCTGGAAACTGGTGTGAGCCACCTTAATTCTTCAATATCAAAGGGTAGCCCTTTTGGGTTCCACTACTGTTTACAAATGACTCCCTCTCAGTAAGAAAACTGCAGGGCCATAGCTAGTATGAGGCGAACTGAGGCACTTGCCTCAGTAAAAATTTTAAATTTACCTGATATTTTTTCCTTTCTCATATTTGTCTTATGGAAATGTAAGCACCCTTTGTAGTTTCACAGAGGTGTAGAATTTTTTTATTTTCCTTTAAGAGGCTATACCTGTACACATTTATGGACTTTATTAACTTTATTTATTTATACATAAAAAAGGCCTTTGCAGCCTGCAGTTAGCACAGCTATTCTAGGCTGGCTACTTAGCTGACACTGTTAAAAAAAGACATTGCCTCGGTGACAAATTTCATCTGGCTACGGTCCAGAAAAGGTTCTGGGAGAAAACACGATTCTGCAGTTTGTTTTCAGGAAATTTTTCTTGCCCTGATTCGAACACTGTTCTCAACAACAGATTGTCCCTTTTGATAAGATCTTTGTACTGTTATTTAAATTTACCCTTAACCTTATGTCTTGTAACTTTAGGCATGTGTCCATAAAGTTGTTGCTAAATTTAAAGAGAAGGATCCACCTACAGAGTGGACTCTGGAATCCAATAACAGGTAATACCAGTTCATGTACCAGTTGACTGTCATTTCTGTTTTATGGCATAGTGAATTTTACTGTTTAATATACACAACCTAACATTCAGACACTAACAACAGCTGCTTGTTGATGAGTACAACCTTGTTGAGTTTCCAAAATGCATTTTTGTTTTTGTTAATTAAGTGGTAAAGATTTATAATTGATCACCTTTAATTTGTATTTAGCAAACCAGTTGTTCCTTTAATAATTTTTTTAACGTCTTGGGAAACTGAGGTACAGTCACCAAACAACAAAAACACAGTCAGATTTATCTTAACCCTTTCACTCCCAAGGGGCTTCCCTTCAATGAGTAAAAGGATCAGGCGTTAGACAGAGTAAAATCTATAAAGTCAATCTTGGGAGTGAAAGGGTTTAGGGAAACAGTTTTTTCACCCTTTCACTCCCCAGGGGTCTCCCTTTGACGAGTAAAAGGGTCTGGTGTTGGACAGAGTAAAATCCATATAGTCACTCTTGGTAGTGAAAGGGTTTAGGGAGATAGTTTTTTCACCCTTTCACTCCCAAGGGGTCTCCCTTTGACGAGTAAAATCATCTGGTATTAGACAGAGTAAAATCTATAAAGTCACTCTTGGGAGTGAAAGGGTTAATAAACATGCATGTCTCATTACCCCACTGGCTTTTTCCTCAAGCCAAAACTATAGCAGTACATCACTCTGTCAGTTTTATTGGAACTTAAAGTGATAAAAATTATTTTAACAGTTGTTTTGGGATTTCAGCTATAATGATGAGATCAATGGTGAAGTGTCTCTGGCAATTGAGAGAGGAGTGAGGGCCACCTCAGCTTTCAACGACACTGATCCAGTGTTATTGGAACGTGAGTAATTAATACAAAGAAAAGTAATAATCATAGAAAATCATTTAAGCATGGCCCAAGGTGAATATGGTCCATGTTACACTTACACTATACTAATGAGAGTTGTGTTTGCCATTGAAATTTTAGGCCTTTCTGCATTTGTCCTGTATACTACTGTTTTCCTCATTCACTCCATAACAGAATTAAATACATCTGTGCGCCCCTTTTAAAGTCTTTGTACTGGCCTTGGCTAGATGTGATTGCACATTATTGCATGCTTGAAGATTACATATATGTTTGATTGTTTATGACACCATTTTGTCAGGTTCTTGTATTTTATTACTTGAAACAACTGCCATTGTCAGTATTTGGAAAAAATGGCTTGGGTTGCTGTTAGTCTCCTTCGCAGCCATTTTTGGGATGTCATGCAGCGCTCCCCCCCCCCCCCCCCCCCAAAGAAACGACTGCTCACAACCAAACCACATTCCTTTCCTATTGTGTTTCTGGTTTGTTTGTGGTTTATATTTGCAGTCTATTGAACAGACCAAGCACATATCAGCAAAGTGTGAATGGCGTAAGCTTTTACACGAAAATGTCCCATGTGGATGTGCCAGACCATTATCTTGCTAAATATATGTACTATTAATGGCAGAGGGAACACCAAAAAATTGTCGATCAAAGATCCAACTGCTTCGCGTGTTCATTGACATGCTCTGCTAACGAAAAAAATTTACATGATCAGGGAAACTAGTCATAATTTCGCTGAAGTTACAAAATCTACACTTAAAATAGACATCAATGATGCCTTTCAAGTCAGGCTTAGGGCTAAATGCCTGCTTCGTCATACAGACAGAGATCTGGTGGAAGTAAGCAAAATCAGTCAGATTACTGTCAACAAACCCAGTGAAGGCTTCGAGAACACTTCCATTTGTACTTCTGATAAATTAAACATTTGCTGGTTCCTGTTAAAAGGTTGATGAAGATATTTTCTTTCTCAACCACAGTTATGCAAATTGCCAATTTGCTTCTTTTAAGCTCAGAAATTGTGAACTCTGAAGACTAAATGAAAACTTATTCAAGAGTCTCCTTGTTGAATGTGATATATTCTTTCAATGGTTCAAAGATAAAAACAATGGCCTCTCATTGGACAAGCCTCAAAAGGTTGGTGCGACCAGTCTCCAAAAAATGGAAGCTAAGCTGTAAGTGACTAATATCAGCAAAGGAATGTGGTTAGGTTGTGAGCAGCCATTTCTTTGGGGAGTGTTGCGTGACATCCTTAAAAAAAAACGGCTTCGAAGGAGACTAGAGTTGCTGTTAGCTCTACGGATAGGATGATCATTGTCTATGGAGCTCTCAACTAACAAATTGACTGCCCATTAATCAGGAAGCAAAAAGAAGCTATAATGTTGAGTTGATTCTAAATATAGCTGGTTGGAGAAAGGGTGTTTCACTTTATGTCAGAAAATTGAAAATATTCATCTCAAAATTTCAGGGTCAATAAGGACTTATTTCAAGACCTTGAAGGCGAGGAAGACGAGAGCTTCAACACGGCTAGCAGTTGAAGGTGACCCAGAGATGACAAACAGACTGGAGGAAAGTGTAGTGACTGCAAAAAGAAATCAAAGGTGCCACAATTTAAGTGAATACTTTGACATACATTGTACATTATCAGGTAAAGTGAATTGTTGTCTGCACTTGTCGTTCTCTCAAAGAAGTAAAATCTTGGATAGAGGGTCCTTTAAACTTAAGACAACTTATTGTTGTTGTTGATTATTATCTGAACATTTTCTACAATGTACGTTTTAAAAATGTTACTGCTTAACAAAGGCAAAGGCAGTTTTTATTTTGTTCATTGTCATTCAACTCACTAAATAGCAAAAGATGTCATTCTTATTAATGAAGGGATAACCAGTTCTAAAGATTGTAACATCAAATTAAATTGCCTGATGTTGGTTCATCTCTTACTGGCTTTTGAAATAAAGGGGTGCCCTCAGTGAGAATTATTTCTAAGGAAAATCAACTTTCACCAAGAATCTCACCTTCTTTTTCCATGCATAAGCATTTGAATCAAAGTACTTGGAAAGGGGTGAACTGATAGTACAGTCACAATATCAAAATTGCTCAATTGTACATTGGACAAAATATACCCATGAGATCCCTATTATAAAGACAAATGACAAGGTCCACGTAGTAACCTTTTTAAACCAAACAATTTTAATATAAATTTAGAACCATTGCTTTTATATTCAAGCTTGAAAGATGCATAAGTTAGCATTATCCACCTGTAGGTCCTCATAAACCTGTGGTTTGAAAGGAGCACAGTGATGGGGTGACTGGTAGTGGATAATGAAAATTTAAGACTGCAGCTAATGTTATTCCTATTTTCTTGTAGAAGCTTAAAGCTCGGAAAGAGGCGTTGAGAGAATCCTCCTACAGTGAAAAAAAAAAGAGAATGCTGATGGAAGCTATGAAAATAGCATACATGTCTCCAGAGGAAAGTGAATATGAGGAGGATGAAGTCTCAGGCAATCACTGCCTCACTAAATTTTATATTAGAAAATTCCAGTGGAGGTCAGATGAACTGACCAGGGAATTCAGAAGTCTGGACCGGAAATCAATAAGGGCAAAAAGCCAAAGGGCGAGACAGATGATGGTCCAGCGGGAAATGGCAGGCTTCATTCCAGGAAGTCTTTATACATTTCCAAAGAAAGCCCCTGCCTGGGCTCTTCGCGAAGAGGCACAAACACAACATTGACAGTTTCAATGATATCATTATTTTATAGATCCATTTTTATCTTCGTGTAAATATTTTCAAATTTTATAAGGCTGTGCTTATTTTTTGGCCCATTTTTGCTACCTGCAATTAGTTTGAATTTACAGTTTCTATATCATGCATTTTAAAGGCCAGAATATTCCCTTTTATGTTCCACGCGCCTATGTTGTTGTTTTGGCTTTCACAGGAGCGAGGCATCTTTTGTTTTCGAGTTCTAGTCTCGCAGCAAACAATCGAATCCTCCTAATTTTGAAGATCACGAAAATGACCACACACGGACCACAGCGTGTAGTGCATAATGGGCAATACTGGGTCTTTAAGAAGAGCGCTAATGGGAATCAAAGCTTTTTTAACAGTCATGTAAATATTTTCAGATTTTATAAAGCAGTTACTTTGAATTTACAGCTTTTATGTCATGCATTTAAAACAACACATATTGCATTAAAAGCTTTCTGTCTTTAATGTTCTTATTTTTATGTTGAAAATAGCTGTTCTCTATTTTTAAAAGACATTTGGAAGTTGCTTTCCATTACCATATTGCATTGCGTTTAACAGTATGTGTAGGTAATAAATAAAAAGCAGTTGTCAATTATGTATAGTTTCTGTGGTTGTTGTATCTTGGCCAGCATTTTGTTGGGTTTTTAGAAGGTATTGTTTGGCATGCAAATTATCAATATAATTAGATCATCAATTTAATTGGTTACTACCTGCATGCATGTTTGGGTACAAAAAAGTGAATGGCCAGGGAATTTGAATCCCCTTAAATTACATGTAATGCGACATCTCCGACATTATTTTGTCTTTCCTTTAAATAAGTCTTAGCACTTATTTGTATCTGGGAATGTAAAAATATACCCACTAGCAGGGAATTCATGGGCAGAGGATATTTGAAATGACAGGCAATCATGAAATATGATCTACATTTCTCCTTTGATAAATGTCATATTTGAACACATTTGTCCTTTTTTCCAACGCATTTGTCTTCCTTTGCACCTGTTTGTCTACATTTGAACTGGACAAATATCACATACGTCTCACATTTACATTATATTTGTCCACATTTGTCTGGAGGAGAAAATGCATATTTATCCTATTTGTTATCAAGACAAATGTCAAATTTGTTTCTCGAGTATCGACAAATGTCACATTTAAACCGCATTTGCTCCACATTTGTCTTCTGTCAAATCCATCTTTTCGCCCAGTGCAGTCATTATGACACTTTCAGACTATCAAATCACTAGCTTAAGATCGATAACGTTGCGAGGGCGGAAACTAGTCAAAAAAAATGTTCAAACTGACGCTTTTTGCAGACAAATTCCCAGCCATGCCTTGTCTTTTTCGATAAATTTTATGA
>JAEMWC010000043.1:360000-485000 GCA_016490735.1 Pachyseris speciosa | reverse complement strand
ATCCACAATGAATTAAAGAATATGGGAGAATTGTCATGTTATTTTTGTGATCAGCTATTGGTCAAAGTTGTTAAAAGTGTGAAAGCACCTTGCTGTGATAATCAGAAAATGTTTAACGATGATGGTGAAAATGTTTGTCTAAATTGCGGTTCAGTCCACAGCTATGACTATTGTAAAGAGTACGTTGACTTTCATAATAATATGTATAAAATAAGGCGAAAATCTGTATATCATCGGAAGTACCATATTGAAAATGTGATAAATGGTATATGTAGTAAGAATGGACTTCAAATTTCTGTAAAAGATAAAGGCAAAATATTGAAAATATTCCAAGAGATAGACACTATCCTTCCTTTGGTGAATAAGAATCGTAAAAGGATGATAAGTACGAAATTTATGCTTAAGCAAATATTTTTAATGCTTGATCTTCCATTTGATAAAATAATAGTTACTAGATCAAAAAAGACGCTTGGATTTTATGATCGATATTGGGTTGAGATTCTATTGTTGAGATTTGATAAGATTATTAGTATTATCAAGCAGTGAATTTTTCATCATATTTCAGTAGGTACTTATCAATAATTGGACTATTGTCAGTCACATAATCATCAATATTCTTCATTGAGATTTGTATACTTGAAGCATCAAAATCACCACTTCTCAACTTGTCTTTTATTGAATTGAGTAGATGTTGATAGCTTTGATAAGCATATGTGCAATTCTGGATTTTCAAATCTAGGTTTTTATGCTTCATCCACCCTTGTATCAAAAGTGCTGCTGTACTGATGGCTACCAAACTAACACCACCTGTTGCCACACTTGTGGCGAGACCCCCAGTTGCAAAGATGATGGACAAGGAATTCCCCAGTAATTTCCATTTTTTGAACCTTTTAACAGCCTGTTTATGAGCCCAACACTTTCTGTGATATGTGTGGTAATAGGCTTTTAATTCATTTACCTGATCTTCTGTTAATTCACCTGAAATATGGTTCCAGCTGAATATGCTTTTTCGCTCTTTCATACAATATGCTTATATAACGATTCTGTTCAACACACAGTACCACAAACCAGACAATTGCCCACTTAGAGGTGATAACTTACTAATTTTAGTCGTCAAGAAAGACGGTAGAGCATAAGAATATCCTCTATCAAGTGCATGTTTGACATAAAACCTACCGAAGGCATCGTGTAATATACCATGTGTCTGTAATGTATCAATCCAACCAAGAGTATGCTCCAAAAAATGTGTTAAGCAGCCTTCACCGGGACCGATTAATCCAATGCCTATATGCTCCTGGATAATATCTCTCACTTCAATATATTTGTTGAAATGTTTGTGACATAGAAACTGGTAAACCAAAGCTGATTTCAAAATCCTCTTATCAACACCAGGGTTTTTCCGTTCAGCATCCCGAATGAACCATCGTACAAATCTTATAATCTGCTTCATAATAATTGATTACATAATTCAAAGATCGAAATAATCTTCAAGGAAACGGAACATATTTTTTAATTCATCATTAGACAGAGATTTCTGCCAAACAGAAAAAGCGTACAGATCCATTTCAGAAAAATTGACTGCAGTACCATCATCATTATCAACTTGACATCCAACGAACATTTTTTGTGGATTTCCTGACAGTGTTGCTGAGATTGTTTCTGTTCCAACAGGAGTCATTGATGAAATACCTCTAAATAGTTCCATATTTTGTCCATTCACTCTTATTGTCCAAACCTCAATATTACCAGTCAGATCAGACAAAGAAAGAGCAGTAAGTCTTCCGCCTGAGAGAGTACCAAAATCAACCCAAACAGTCCCAGTACCCCAAGGAAAATGAACACCAAATCGAATATTAGCCTGCCCCCATTGAAATTGAGATTGATTCTTCACTTGTTTTGTATTAACAACCATAATTACTGTGCATGTATTCCCATTTGGTCCAGCAACTTTGGATACATCAAATGAATTTATTCTCAAGTAGTCATCAGTCCCATCGAATCGCAGAAAGAATCTCTTTTTATTTGAATCTCTCAACAGCAGAGGTTTTTTGGAATTATCAGTTTGTGTGAAAGATATATTATTGACAGGATCAACCCATCTTGAGACTCTATCGTTTGTATCAGATGTTAAAACAGAGAGAGCTGGGATGAGAGCAATAGAAATTCCATCAAGGACTGGTACACCAGGAAGAGAGTTGGAAATAACAAAAGTAGCTCTATCTAACTTCAGATCAAGTTGTTTTTTTGTGACACAATCATTATCATCAGTTCCTTCATCAACATTTATCAATTTCTTGTTGTTTCCAAGATCATAGTGGCCATCTTGTGTTAATGTAAATCCATCACCTTTTGGACCAATTAGACCTCTATCACCTTTATCACCTTTAGGACCAATTGCACCAGTATCACCTTTATTGTCTTGATTTTGTGGAGAATTGAAAACTCCCATTATAATATTAATTTAGATTAATTCATGACCACTTCAAGTGTGAATGTTGTATCAAATGCACCTGTATTAGGATGTGAATAATCAATGATTAAATAGCCTCTCGATAATGATTTGTTGATATTGACCGTTGTGATGTTTCTACTCATAGTATTATGTCTGTGTTCATAAATAGTTGCTGGTAATGGCAAAGGCCTACCACCTTCAGCTTTTGTCTTGAAGTAGAATATTCCGGGTTTTGTTCCTTGTAATACATACATTTTCTTAATATAAAAGTTATTGTTATGAATGACTAAAAAATCAGAGCCATTTATCAATACAGGCTTTAAAGCATTCTTATTATGTCCTTGTTTGGCTTTTACAGAGCAATTTAAATATTGTATTTGACCGATTATTCCATTCCCATTCAAATTTAGATCACCTCCTAATTTCGGCCTGTAAAGAGCAAATCCACCCAAATCGAAAGCTGTTTCCATAATTACACCCGTAACGCTTGAACGAAATAGATTCAAACTATTATTATGAATTCTATAGCCATTCAGATTTAAATCACCACCAAGTTTGGCCTCACTTATAAGAAAGCTGTTCATATTAATATTATTTAGCATTGTCAATTCACCATTTTGACCGTCGAATAAGTTTGATGAATTATTAATCAAGGCATGTCCATTCAAATCTAAATCAGTTTGTAATTGTATTTTTTCATTCACGATTTTATAAGCTTCTGCGAAGTCGTAAACACTTGATGGAACGTCTACAGCTTCAAAATCAATACCATATGCAACACAATGAACTTTGTACTTATTTGGATAAGTTGGGTTAGCATTAATATGAATCGTACAATATAAATATTCAGGTGGTGAACTTGCTGATGGTTTTTCAATCCATAATAAATATCTCGAATGATCTTCATTTCTGTTATCAAATTTTCTCCCTACAGTTTTATGAATTGTAATTCCACCAGTTGCACTGAATGTTACACTACTAAGATTCATTCCTTCATAATCAGGAAATAGCCATTCAAGAATGAAAGTGTATTTTCCATCTTTTATTGTGTACATATTAAATCCAATTCTAGCTCTGTAAATATGATTAGCTTCTTTATTCAAGTCTATATCAATGACCTTTTTTGAAATCAAATGTGGTGAACGAGGTAAATTGACATATCCATTGACTTTCAAGCCATATTCAGTACTGACTTCATCAATATCATTCATCAAATATTTGAAAGCATTCTTTGGATGAGAAGCAGATGAAATATGACTTTTTTCTAATTGATCTAAATTTACAGCATCGGTTTTATTTGTTCCTTCTTTTAAGTCAATGATTTTATGCCCTCCAAGTTTCATATCCGCTGCCATCGCATTTGTTCCATTCAATAATAAAGTGTTCGCTCTAATAGCTATTCCAGCTTGATTTAAAACTCTAAAGTTCACTGCATCAGTTTCATTCACCACGTCCGCTAAATTCGTCACTCTATTTCCACCCATCGACAAATCGCCATACATTGCAGTCGAACCGTCTCGTCGGAGAAAATATTCGTCAGTATAACGTTTTGTCGCCGCATCGTCTGCGTTGACGGGTGGAGCAAGATTAGTAATGGCATTGTTGTTCATATTTAGATTTTGTTGTGCAACCGTATCGAGTTTGGTTTGCAACCTCTGGTCCACATAACTTTTGTTTACAGCATCTTGTGGGTTTGAGGGGTTATCCTGCAGGTTGAGGATTTTGTTTAATTTCATGTCAACATTACTGCCAAACGCAACATGGCCGTTTTCAATTTCATAAGCTGGGTCATGAACAAAGTAAGACAAATTGGTATGATAGCCATAAGCCCCATAAACAATGATATGTGTTTTGGTGTTAGACGCAGGAGCTGTGCTGGAAAGTTCCACCTGTATTGTCGCTTGACCACCACTTCTTTTTTCTATCTGGAAAAGAATTTTGATATAACCATCAACGTGTGGAGTTCTAGTAAAAGATTTTTGAAATGACTGTCCAGCGTCACGCATGTTAATTGTTGGAAGGGTTAAACTGATTGCAGCACTTCTTGGATCTGATGGTGAGTAAAACTCAGTAACAAATGTGTACCGTCCATTACTCAATGATGAAACATCAAAACGAATTTTAGATGTAAAGTTGCCTCTTCGTTTGATGAAAAAACTCAATGACGACTTGTTTATGTGGTATGGTGATCTGTCAAAATTCTCAATTTGAAGGTTTGTTGCACCACTGACTGCAGAAGACTTGGATATGTCTTTTAACAGAAAAGCGAATGGGTTGCGTTGAGCTCCTGATGCTGAAAAAACAAGGTCATCAACATACTTTTTATTGGCAGAATCTTTATCAGAGTTTGGAGATCCAACATTTGTTATTTTATTGTCACCCATGTCAAAATCTCCAGTCATTGCAACACTTCCATCTTTTTTAAGAAATGGAGAAACATCAATGCCAGTAATTCCAGCAATTTCAGTATCAACATACCCCTTTGTGGCTGAATCATTGTTTGCTGTTGGCGCTGCTACATTAGTCAATTTGTTACCTCCAAGATTCAAATCAGAAGTCATTGCAACGCTTCCATCTTTTTTCACAAAGTTATTATTGACATATGTTTTATCCGCTTTACCTATTACACCATCATCAACGTATTTTCTAGTTGCGCAGTCTTGTGGAAGTATAGGGCGTCCAACATTGACTATTCTACGAAAACTCATTTTAAGCTCACGATTAAATACAATTCTTCCTTCTTCTATTTCAAAAGCTGGGTCGTGAATATGTGATAAAATGATATTAGAAAATCCATAAACACCATAAACTATGACATGATGTTTGGCATTATTTTGTAAATATGGTGAAATCAACAATAACTCCATTGATGTCTGACCAACTCTCGTTTTTTCAAGGAAGAATATTCTCTTAAGATAACCATCAACAAGATGAGTCTTTGGAAATGCTCTTTTTATCGAATCTTTTCTTTCAATTAAATTTGATGACAAAACATCATCATCAACTGTTGCATTGTTAGGATTACCATCAGTATAAAACTCAACAACTAAAGTGTACTTTGAAACTTCCAATTGTGACAAATCAAAACGAAGAACAGTTGTAAGACCAGCAGAAGGAATAACAAAAGACAAGGCTTTTTTATTGAAATTGTATGGGCTTTTATCATAGTCTTCTAATCGCAGATTATTCGCATTTCTAAGAATAGTTGTTTTTGATATATCTTCAAGAAGAAATTTAAATGGATTAACACGTGTTCCTTCAATTGACAACACAGCATCATTAACATATCTCATATTGGTAGCATCTTTGTTAGAAGTTGGGTCTGCTACATTACTAATTTTTTTGTTTTCAATGTCATAATTACCATCTTGTGTTAATTTGAATCCATCACCTTTAGGACCAACAGCTCCAGTAGCTCCCTGTGGACCAATTGCACCTGTATTACCTTTTGGACCTCTATTACCTCTATCACCTTTGGGACCAATTGGACCAGCTGGGCCTCTTTCACCAGTTCCAGTTTCTGTTTTATCTTGATTTATTTGAGCATTAAAAACTCCCATTATATCATCTTGTTAGATTAATCTTCCAATTGTTGATTGCCATATAATATTAGATTAGATTAAACAGCACCATAAAAATTTCTCTTGATTGTCTTCATCGGCTTGTCAACATAACAGAAGGAATAAGGTTTCTTGGTGGCTTCAATGTATTTCTTCTTGTCTATTCCAAGTTCTTGTGCAATCAAGTTCCTTTCTCTTGAGGATGGGAAATCATAAAGGCAGAAGTGACTGCAATTGAGTCTGATTGATTTTGGGCATCCATAGAATGACTGTGTGAGATATATGACTGAACAGTTCTTGTGTCTCCCCTGAATGAAATAGCTTATGATTTGATCTTGTTTTTTATCAGTCACGAAATCATCAAAAACAACCAATCGCTGCAAATCTGTGTTTTTTATTTGTTCAACTGGCAATATCTCTTCTTGACTGCAAACCAAGGCAGGATATCCAATGTGACTGCTTATTTCATCCATTACTTTCCGAAGATATTGATATTTGTCTTGATCTAAATTTTTTGCATAAAGATGTATCTGATCATAATAAACCAATGGCTCCATAATCAGATGCATGAACAATGTTGTCTTTCCAGATCCAGAATTACCAGCCAATAACATTCTAAATGTATCTTTTGGCATATACGGATACAACTGTCTGAATGAATTCTTTAAACCCTGAATATCATAATTAGGGATTTCCATATGTAAATAGTTTAGATTAGTCTAACACAATTGTATATGGATATAGAACGAATGAAAAGGCTTCTTAAAAGTGGAATTGAAGCTGGAAACAAAACAAGAGAAGTTCGTGATGTTATCAAGACTTATGAATACAGAAAACAGGATGCATATGATACAACATCAGAATTACTGAAACCCTCTATTGATGTCCAGAAGAGTGTGAAAGAAAGTGTCGACAAAAAACAGGATGAAGTCATTAAACAGTTGAAAAAGAATCAACAGGCTTTAACACAAGGACTTGATGATGTTATTGAAGCTAATAGAAGAGCTATTACAATGGGAACGGAACTTCCTAGAGCCATTGAAGCATCTGAAAAAGAGGATCGGACACCCAACATATTATCGATCGATAACAATTTCGATAGAGATGATAGAATTATATTAAAAAATAACAAGCTTTTAAAGCCTAGCGAGTTAACTCAAGTCACCCCACAAAAACTTATTGAAGAAAGGGAGAAAGCTGCAGAAAAAGCCAGGAATATGGCAAGAAGAAAAAAAAAATCATTCACTCCAGAAGAAAATGAATCTCATAAAAGAGAAATACAAACTTTGAGGAAATACAGAGAAACGATTTCAGATGTATTAGCTTCTTACAAATACAAAACAGGGGAAGGAATGGGTTCAAGGGATGCATTTTTGGGTGACATGCTTTCAAGACTACAGTTACTTGGTGGATCTATTTCAGCCGGCAACAACAGCAAAAATGTTCAAAATGAATTCACAAAAATATTGCATACATTGAACAGACTGGGAATCCTGAAAACTGGTGAGCTAAATAAAATAATGATGAAATATCTAATGTAAAAGTATATGACAGAAATTTCATTACGATTCAACAGTAAAAACAGAGACAAAATTGGTGTCAGCAAGAGTCATGATTTTGAAAAAAGATTCAATTCACCTCTTAAATTAACGAATGATTTAAAATATGAAATGGCTGTGAATGTTATCAATATGACATACAGTTGGTACAATATCAGAGATATTTTTGGGAATAATCAAATAAAATACAGTGTTGATGGAGGTGTAAACTGGTTCACAATAACATTCGTCAATGGTATGTATTCATATGACGATATCGATGATTACATTCATAAATTCATGGAAAAAAAAAACCAAAGACTTAATCCAGATGAAACAGATGAAAAAAAAAATACAAGTATGGTATTAATATAACTTTCGTTTTGTCAACATATCGCATTTTGATTGAACTCAATGAAAATTATCGTGTGGATCTCAGAAATAATGATTTCAGAAAACTTATCGGTTTCGATTCAAAATTGATTGAAGCTGATGAATATGGAACATATTTACCTGATATCACAAGAAGTGTAGATGAAATTTATATCAATTGTGATTTGGTGACAGATAGCATTGTTGATGGAAATAGCACAAATACAATCGCTGTTATTCCTGTCACAGATCTCGTTAGAAGTTTACCTTTCACTTACAAACCTCGTTTTCTTTCATGGAATCCAGTCTCAACACATAATATCAGCTCAATACGCTTTTATGTCACAGACTCTTCTAGAGCTCCAGTCGATTTAAATGGGATAGATTGGTATATTGAGTTGTTCTTGAGAAGTGTAGAATTATAAAACCTAATAGTATATGAAACGGTTTGAGTTTAAAAAATATGAACAACATGGTGAAGGTATTGTGACTGATATGATCAAAACAGCTGGAAAAAAAGCAGCAACAACAATTGGTGAACATGCTGGCAAAAAAGCTGGTGATAAAATCATAGAACTTTTGAAAAAGAGAAAAAGTGGAACTGAGAGTGTGAGCCAGACTGGTGGTTTAATCAAAAGAAAGAGAGGTCGACCACGTAAAATAAAATAACTTTTATCTAACACAATAATATATGTCAAACTATCGTGACTCAAAATATATCGAAAGATATGAAGATGTAGTGTTCGAACTAGAGACAGCACTTAATACTGTAGTAGCAAATAATGCTCATCAGAGGAAAACAGGTTACCGTTTCGTTGTTGATAACAGTGGAGAGACTACACCATTTGACTGGTATAATGCCCGTTTTAATGTTATTTTCATTGTAAAGAAGCTTGCAGATGGAGCTGACATTGCTGCAGGAGATCGAAATGGTATCGTTAATTCAGTTCACGCTCTTATTAACACTATTAATGTGAAAATGAATGGTATTGATGTTTATGAATGCCGTAATGCAAACCAGGCCACAAATATTAAGTCATTGCTTGAGTATTCACAGGGTTATGCTGTAAGTCAGGGAACCAATGAGTTCTTCTATCTTGACGACAAAAGACAAGCTGATGATAGAGTTGCCCAGGTGGCTACTTATAACAAAGGTTTCGCAGCTCGCAAAGCACTGTTGAATGGTGCAGCTGGTGAAGTAAATGTAGAGCTTGCATTGAACAGATACGGTTTTTTCAAGAGCTTTTGGGATGAGCTTATGCCTAACTCAAAAATAGAGTTGAACCTGACACTTGAAAGTGATGACAATATGATTTGGCAAGCTACTGATGATTGTCGTGTGGTACTAACTAAATTCCAGCTAATTGTTCCTCGTATTATTTTTAATTCTACGGGAAAGTCTTTGTACATGAGCAAGTATCTTGACAACAGAAAGTGGACTTACATGAGAGAAATGGTCGAGAGAGGCAATTCAACGAGACAACAGACAGCCAATTTCCGTATTTCCACAGGAATAAACAAACCCAGGCATGTCTTTGTATTCATCATCAATGATGCAAGTGATGCATCTCAGACAGCCAATAAATTTCTCTATAACACCTTTTCAGTTGCAAATAACCAAACTTTGACTGATTGTTATCTTGAGGTTGGCAATGGAAATGATTATCCAGAGGTTCATTATAAACCATCAACAGAACCAACAAGAGTATTTAGAGATGTTTTGAAATATGTTCAAGCTGTAAACGATTTCAGTGAAAGTACCCTTCTCAACAGGGGCAATTTCGGTACAATATTCCCTTTCATTTATTTTGATTTGACGAAACAGAAACAGGATATCAAAGATGGAATGACAAAAACTGACTTTCAAATACACTTTGAGTGGTGCGACAAATGCTGATTACAGTGTGTATGCACTTGTGCTGTATGAACAGGATATTGAGATGAGAAAGACTGATGGAAAGTTGATTCTAAGATCAATGTAAATTAAATGATTGTTTGTATTAAATACAATTTAGTATAAACATATATTATATGACTACTTATCATCCTCATGGAGTAAGACTTTCAAACAGTCAGAAGCAAAGGCTTGCAAAAGCTATACAAACAAATTCACCGGTAACATTGAGACTCACACATGGAGATCTCACTGGAGGTGATCAAATGATGTTGACAAAAACACAGATAAAAAAATTAGCCAAATCACAGAGAAATGGAACAGGTGCTGATGTAAAGATATCCAAAGCACAGATCAGAAAATCAGTCCAAGAAGGAGGTTCTCTTTGGTCCAGTCTTTTTTCACTTGGAACAAGACTATTGCCTTATGCAGGTAAAGCAGTAGCTAAAGCGGCTCCAGCATTGGCTACAGGTGCTCTTTCTTCATTAGCAAGTCTCGGCATTGATAAACTATTTGGAAAGAAACAAAAAGGAGGATTTCTTATTCCTAATGCCAATTTATCCCAATTATTGAATGTAGGAAATTTATTGAATACGAGACAGATGGCTGATGTTATCCAAAAAATGCAGTATGGTGGAGACGTTGTTATAAAACCAACAAAAGCGCAGACTGGAAAGGGTATTGGAACAATACTCGCCAGCATTGGAATTCCTTTGGCTATAGAAGCAATCAGAAAATTAACTGGAAAAGGTTTGCATGTTGAAAGCAGCCGTCCAAGACGGTCAATACCTGTTCATGTTCCAGATGACATTGTACCCAGAAAGAAAGGTGGGAAACATGCTATGATTCCATGGCAATCTCCTCCTGTTTTTGGTACATGGAATAACCCAATCGGTTATGGAATGAAAAAAAAAAACAAAGGAAAAGGACTTCTACTGGGCAAAAACAGTCCATTCAATTCAATCCCCATACTAGGAACCATTTTGTAAATAAACCCTTATCCAACTTTGATTTAATCAATTGGGTTAAACAACTTGGAATAAAACATTTTAGAGGAGTATTTTCAAGAGACAATCTTCCTAGACAAATAAAAAAGAATGAATGTGGGATAGTCAATCTTGATTCCAAAATTGGACCTGGTACTCACTGGGTATGTTATAGGAATTTCAAAATGATAAATACTGTGAATACTTCGACTCTTTCGGTTTAATGATGCCAACAGAAGTACAGAAATACATGGCTGCAAGCGGTAAACAACTTGAATACTCTGGTGATGAGATACAAGAAAGGGAATCAGTATTGTGTGGATATTGGTGTTTGTACTATCTTCTTGAGAGACAAAAAGGCAGATCCATTCTTAATACAATACATAATGCTGAATTTGATCCAACAGACACAAGAGTCAATCACAGATTCATCATAGACTACTTCAAAAATATCTAACTTAATGGTATAATGGTAAAATCATATTGTGTGAAACAGAAGAAGCAGACTGAGTGTGTACCAGGAAGTGAAAGATATCAAAAGACAAAAAATGGTCGAACTGTGATGAAATGTACTTGTGCTGAATGTGGAATCACAAAGACTAAATTTGTCAGAAATCGGGGAAACTGAATAGCCCGTCTGAAGGGGCGGGCATACTAGATTCAGCCGCAGATATGGCGCTAACAGGATTCTTAGAACATGGAGTCCCTTATTTAGCAAAGAAAGGTGTAGAAATGGGAAGATATTATGCTTCTGAAGCAATGAGAAATCCAAAGCTGCAAAAGAAATTAATTGACAAAGGACTTTCCCTCGCAAAGCCTGCAATCACAAAGGTTGGGTCAGAAGCTTTGAAACAACTCTCAACAAAAGTGAGACCAAATATTCGTTACAAAACAGATATCAAAGGATTAGATTATGGCGGTGCTATTGACATTCATAAGGTTATTGGCAAGCTTCCTAAACCGAAAAGTGGTTGGACACCAAGTAAATATAAATATATGGGACCATACAATCCATTGCATGAGCAGTTGGAATATGATCCAAATACTGGCGAGGTCTTGAAATGGAATGTACAACCTTACAATAAGGTGGATGAAATAGCAGCTTACCACGATATTTGTTATGATATGAAAAAATAAAGGCGATTGTGATAGAACAATGGTCGAGTCACTAGATCAAATACCATATGGTGAGATGCCAAAATGGGGTCAAACAGCTAGATTCTTAATCGACAAAAAACAGAAACTTGGTCTCGGTGTTTCAAAAAACGGAAAAAGCCGTCGAGTGAAGAAAACTGGCAAGAAAAACTAGCTGATGAATTACATGCACCCATAAAACGAAATTTCACTCGGCGGCGTGTGATTGTAAATAAAATTGATGAAATATGGGCAAGTGATCTAGTTGAAATGCAACAGTTCAGTAAATGGAATAAAGGTTATCGATATCTTCTTATGGTTATTGATGTCTTCAGCAAATATGGTTGGATTGTCCCATTGAAGGATAAGAAAGGTGAATCTGTCACTGAAGCATTCAAATCAATATTCAAGGAAGGTAGAAAACCACAGTATTTATGGGTCGACAAGGGAAAAGAGTTTTACAACAAACACTTGAAGGACTTGCTAGAGAAACATAGTGTACAGATGTACTCAACTGAGAATGAAGAGAAATCATCAGTAGTTGAAAGATGGAATAGAACAATTAAATCCAAAATGTGGAAGCAGTTCACTGTTCAAGGTAATACACAGTATTTAGACATGTTACCAAAATTAGTGAAACAGTATAATAATACCAAACATTCAAGCACAAAGATGACACCCGTTGAAGCATCTGATAAGAGGAATGAAGGAACTGTTTACTTCAATTTGTATGGTGATATGAAAACATTAAAACAGAAACCAAAATTTAAAATAGGTGACAAGGTCCGAATATCCAAGTATAAACGGAATGTGTTCGACAAGGGCTATACACCAAATTGGACTGAAGAAGTATTTACAGTTGATAAGATCCAATACACTAATCCAGTCACTTACAAACTAAAGGATCTCAAAGGTGAAGATATTGAAGGGAGTTTTTATGAAGCTGAATTATTGAAAGCCAGACAGGATGTATTCCGTATTGATAAAGTCATTCGCAGAGATTACAAGAAGAAACAAGCTTTGGTGAAGTGGAAGGGTTACAGTGACGAATTTAACAGTTGGATACCGTTCAAGGATTTAAAAGACATATTATAAAGAGAAAATTATCTAACATATATGTGAGTAGACCCTACAGTATATCTGTTATTTGCTATTATGTAGCCAAGAATATTATTATTCCTGACTATATTTAAACACAGGTCGAAAATGAATTAAAAAAATAAATTATTATAATATAATATACAAATGCAAAAATATTCCTACGATAATAAAGAATTAGATGTATCAATAGATTGCTATCTTGATGATAAAAATGAAATATGGTTCAGAGGAAGAGACATAGCTATTATTCTCGACTATAAAAATCCACAAAAGGCAATCAAGGATCATGTTTTATCTGATGATAGAATCTTAAGAGACCACAAAATCAGCATAAATTCACGATGTAACAAAACATTACCTCGTGCTGAGGCCACTGATTCACGGGGGATAAAAATGGTCCTCGTGCTGAGGCCACTGATTCACGATGTAACAAAACGTTACCTCGTGCTGAGACCATTGATTCACGATGTAACAAAACGTTACCTCGTGCTGAGACCACTGATTCACGATGTAACAAAACGTTACCTCATGCTGAGACCATTGAAAAACTTTCAAATGTTTTTTTATAAATGAATCAGGATTTTATTCACTAATACTGTCCTCTAAAAAACAGGAAGCAGCAAAATTTAAACATTGGGTTACATCTAAAGTGTTGCCATCAATCAGAAAACAGGGGTATTACAATCAGTTCAATGACAGAAGCAATAATATGCTGATGATTGAAAGTGAAAATGATCTGCACTACAAGATTGTGTCATTCATCAGAAAGAAATATGAAGGTGCATTAATGGTGGCGGGATTAGGTGAAAATCAAATAAGCCCAAACATGAGAATCAGAAGTTATAAGAAAGGATATATGGCTGGACAATGTGATTTAATGCTAATGAATCCCACAAGAAAACACAGCGCTCTTTGTCTTGAATTCAAAAGCCCAACAGGTGTGTATAAAGTGTCAGACAAACAGTCTGATATGAAGCTAATGTATGAGAAAAACAACTGCAAATACATCATGAGCAATAGTTTCGAAGACTTGATTCATGAAATAACTAAACACATGGAAGAGAGCAAATTATACTTATCAAGAAGAGAAAGATATTTAAAAAAATAATTTATATAACTATATATTATGGAGAATCAAAATGTTAAGAGAGGTCGGGGAAGGCCTAGAGTTCTCAGTGATGAGGAAAGAAAAAAACACAAGACTACCTATATGCTAAATAAAGAATGGTTCTGTAACATATGTAAGACAGGACGTAACTACACAATGGCAGGAAAATCTTGTCATATTAAAAAAAAAAACATCAAAAAAATATTCTTCAATAATTACAATTCAAAAGGATCCAGTAATTGGATCAATTGAATTCTCAACTATATTTAAACGCAGACGGAAATGTTTTAAAGAAATAATAACTATATATATATTATAAATGGAAAAAATTATCGAAACTAGTAGTAATATGGACGAGAAAAGTCTCAAAAAATTGAGCAAATCCAAGCTAATCAAATTGCTGTTGAAGCAGCAGAAAAAGCCTAAAGTTATTATAGTTGATGACACAAAACCTGTACCTAAACCAAGAACAAGACCAATTCCCGCCCCAAGGACGAAAAGACCAACTGTGAAAGAATTGGTTGATTATTTTGAGAGGAAAAGATTACCAGCTCCACCAAAAGAATGGTTGGAAGAAATAGAACAATTGAAAAAGAGACCGATCCCAGCACCGAGAACCAAACAGGTGATTCAGAGACCAACACCTACACCCAGGACTAAGATAGAGCAAACAGAGAAAGCTCTGAAGGGCTTCACAAAATCTTTTGAAATCGGTATAAAAAATAACAAAGACCCGCTTGCGCAACTGCAAAACACAAGAAAGGCTGTTGCATATAATATTATAAAATTGTTGAATGAAATTAAAGGTCTCAAATTTGTTGAAACACTCAAGGTAATATTTGCAAAAATGACTGACGGAGAAATAGAATACAAAACAGCATATTTCAACAGTGCAGCTCAAACAATTGTGAATAATCTGGAAGTAACTGAATCACTACAGTTGTCAAAAGACCAAATAATGAATAAGATTGCAGTTTGGGTATCTGAAGGTTCAGGTTGGACTGTTGATTCAGTTGATAGTCATTATCTTAATGTTGTGAAATATGCGCCAATGAAGGGCTCCTCATACATTAAACTACCGAATGAACTCAGAAACAGTGCAAAGGGTTTAATTAACTTGAAAAATGAGGATAATGAATGCTTCCGATGGTGTCACATCAGACACCTGAACCCACAAGAGAAATACCCACAGAGGATTAAAAAAGTTGACAAAAAATACATTGAAAAATTGGATTATACAGGGATTGAATTCCCAGTTGCAACCAAGCATTACAACAAGATTGAAAAACAAAATGAGATCAACATCAATGTTTTTGGTTATGAGAATAGACAGCCATATCCAATTTTTGTTTCAAAAGAGAAATATACAGACTGCTTGAATCTGCTTCTAATAACTGAAAATGAAAACAAGCATTATGTGCTGATCAAAGATTTCAATAAGTTTATGTACAATCAAACAAAGCACAAAGAAAGAAAACATTTTTGTATGCACTGTCTTCAATGCTTCAGCTCTGAAAGGGTGTTGAATAATCACAAGGACAACTGCATGCAAGTAAATGGCACACAGGCAATAAAAATGCCAAACAAAGATAACAGCATAGTGAAATTCAACAACTTTCATAAACAACAGCGGTACCATTTGTTATATATGCTGATTTTGAGGCCATCACTGAAAAAATACACGGTTGCCAACCCAACAGTGATAAATCATATACTGAAGCCTATCAGAAGCATACTGACTGTGGCTACGGCTATAAAGTTGTTTGTTGCTATGACGATAAATACAGCAAACCAGCAGCAATATACAGGGGTGAAAAGGCTGTGTACAAATTTATGGAAGCTATGCTTGAGGAGGTCAAATATTGCAAGAATGTTGTGAAAAAAAATTTTAACAAACCATTGAAAATGACTAAAGATGATGAAGAGAAATTCCGAAAAGCCAAAGTTTGTCACATCTGTGATAAGAAATACACTGACAAAGATATCCGAGTCCGAGATCATTGTCACATCACTGGTAAATACAGAGGTTCTGCTCACCAAGATTGTAATCTGAAACTCAGAGTGAACCCAGAAGTTATAAAAATACCAGTCATATTTCACAATCTAAGAGGCTATGATAGTCATTTTATTATGCAGGAGATTGGAGCTATTGTTAAGAAGCACACTTACAAAAACAAGAAAGGTGAAGACTGTCAAATGAATATCAATGCTATCCCAAATAACATGGAGAAGTATATGGCTTTCATGCTTGGTAACCACTTGACCTTCATTGATAGTTTCCAGTTCATGAGCTCCAGTTTGGAAAAACTTGTAGGCAATCTACCTAGAGAAGCCTTAAAATACACCTCACAAGAGTTTAAGGAAAGGATCTTAATCTGATGGCACAGAAAGGTGTTTATCCTTACGACTACATGGACAGTTTCGATCAATTCAATCAGAAGCTGCCATCAAAAAATGAATTCTATAGCATACTGAGTGATGAGCATATATCAGATGAAGACTATACACATGCTCAGACAGTGTGGGAAACATTCTCTTTGAAAAACATGGGTGATTATCATGACCTGTACCTTAAAACAGATGTACTCCTACTGGCTGATGTATTTGAAAACTTCAGAAAAACATGCCTTGAGTACTATAAACTGGACCCGTGTCACTATTTCACATCTCCCGGTTTATCTTGGGACGCCATGCTAAAAATGACTGACATAAAATTAGAATTGATGACAGACATTGATATGTTCCAGTTCATTGAAAAGGGTATGCGTGGAGGAATCAGCTATATAGCCAACCGTTACGGTAAAGCAAATAATAAATACATGAAAGAGTATGACGAGAAGGCGCCCTCAACGTACATCGTTTATCTTGATGCTAATAATTTGTATGGTTGGGCTATGAGTCAATATTTACCAACCGGTGGTTTCAAATGGTTGACACAAAAACAGATCAATAATTTAGACCTGGCTGTCTATAAAAAAGACAGCAACAAAGGTTTGATTCTTGAAGTTGACATGAAATATCCTGAAGAATTGCATGATCTTCACAATGACTATCCCACTAGGACCGGAAAAGGTCAAAGTGACTGGGGACATGCTATCAATTATTGTAAAAACATAGCGAAGAAATATAAAATATCAACTGGTCTGGTACATAAACTGATACCAACATTAAGCAACAAAGAAAAATACGTGCTCCATTACAGGAACCTCCAATTATATACTGATCTCGGTTTGAAAATAACTAAAATCCATCGAGTGTTAGAATTCAATCAGTCCGCGTGGCTTAGGCAATATATTGATTTCAATACTGAAAAACGTAAGAATGCTAAAAATGCTTTTGAGAAAGACTTTTTCAAGCTGATGAATAACAGTGTATTTGGCAAAACGATGGAAAACCTAAGAAGCGAGTAGACGTTAGATTGGTGACTGATGAGGAGAAGCTATTGAAATTAGCCAGTAAACCGACATATGTTAGCAGTAAAATCTTCGATCAAAATCTAGTAGCTGTTCATAAGATAAAAGAAACACTCACCCTGAACAGGCCGGCATATGTGGGTATGTGTATTCTAGACCTTAGCAAGACACTGATGTACGATTTCCATTACAACTACATCAAAGAGAAATATGGAGATGAAGCAAAATTATTATTCACAGACACAGACTCACTGACATATGAAATTGGAACCCATGACATCTATAGAAATTTCTGGAAGGATAAAAATAAATTTGACAACAGTGAATATCCTGAAAGCTCGCCATTCTCCGATAAGACCAATAAAAAAGTTATTGGCAAATTCAAAGATGAGGCAGCAGGAGTACCCGTTTGCGAATTCATCGGTTTACGATCGAAGATGTATAGCTATATTAAAGATGATCAGAAAGGAGGGAAGACAGCAAAAGGTATTAGTAAGAATATTATTAAGAATAACATCAGACATGAAAATTATAAAGAGACACTATTTGATAATAAACAGATGCATCATAGAATGAAAACAATTAGAAGTCAGAACCATCAACTTGGAAGTTATGAGATAAATAAAGTATCACTCAGCTGCTTTGACGACAAGCGTTATATTCATGATAATGGCGTGACAAGCTTTGCTTATGGACATTTTAAAATCTAGCTGTTGACGTCACGCCATATGATTTTTGTGAGTTTTAAAATACTGCCCTCTTTGGGGGGTTTCCCTTTCGAATGAGTCATCAAACTACGTCAGATTTTTCGCTTTTTACACATGCGTATTATTTTTTATCTTTGTAAATTTCATTTATGTACCACAAGCATAAAAATGAAAATACAAACGAAAATATAAGGGTTGTTTCACACAGATAAAGAGTGGCTTGTATGCAGAGTATACTAACGATTGGAAAAAGCGGGGGCCTTTCGTTAGCGAAATGTATACAAGCCACCCCATGGAATAATGAAAAACCCCCGCCGTTATTCCATGGGTTGAAAAAATAAATAAATAAATGAAAAATAAATAAAATGAAAAATAAATAAATAATCACCCTTAGATGGTGTCGGATTGTTGGGTAGAGCTATAGTGAAGCTTCGGCTTCTCAGAAGTGCCGGTTCAATCTCAAGCCGGAGGGTGAAAAAAACAAATAAACAAATAATTGGCCCCAAGAGGGTCTGATAGGGCCAGAGCGGAGTGGAGGTGGGAAAGACATAAATGATAGTGCTCTGGTGGTGTGGAGGTGGGAATTCAAAAAAACAAAACAAAAAAACCTCTCATGAGGGACGGGTGGTGATTCAAATTCCAAATTAAGTCCCTCATGAGAGGTTCTGGTGGCCACCAGTTTTGCTATTTTTTTTCTGCAGCTATAGGCGATGACTCATTCCCTGTTTCCGAGAATGTCACGCTTGGTGATTTTTCCGAGAATGTCACGCATTTTAATACGAGATCAAAAATGTGCTGACCTTGGTTCCATCAGATTGAACAACTATAGATTCCATCAAATTAAATAACTATATATTTCATCAAATTAAATAACTATATATTCCATTAAATTAAATAACTATATATTTCATCAAATTAAATAACTATATATTTCATCAAATTAAATAACTATATATTTCATCAAATTAAATAACTATATATTCCAGAATACGAGATCAGAAGGCAGTAGTAGTTTGGGGAAAACGAGATCAAATGATTTCGTACCCCAAACACTATACTACTGCCGTCAACACTTGCTTTTCCAAATAGCCCAGGGATAGTTCTAACAGTGAGTGGGTGATTGACAGCTGTCCATGAAAACCACAGGGATGGGGGTAGGGGGGCTCTTTTGAGACTTTGACTGGAGTTAAAGTTGCTGTCCTTATGTTGAGTGAGAGTTTCAGTTCTAGGCATGCATTGGCAATTGTCTAGGGCCTGAATGAGCGTTTACTTTTTCAACTCCACTTTGAGGGGGCCTGCTGTTAGGTTCGGGTGGGTGGCTGGAAGGTGTGTGTCAAAAGCACAGGGGTGGGGAGGGTGGCTCCTTGAGCATTTGACTACATCAAAATTGGGGCTGCCTAGAGAGTCAGTGCAGGTACCTTTTGACAAATCCAGTCAGATAACTACACCACTTGTTCCAGTACTGCATAACGAGCCAGAGGTTCTTAGCAACCACAAAAATACCTCTGGATCCCGCTGAGATAGGGGGCAATTTGCCACCAATCTCAGCAGGATATCCAGCTACTCTGAACATTCCAATGTAATCGAATCGCTTCTGGCACTCGTTTCTGTTTGATATGGGGCGTCAACGTTCACGCTTATCTGTCATAATCCTTAAACGTAAACGTTTATTTATGGCGAGAGTTTAATTAAATTCTATCTTTAGACCTGATGCACACGAAAAGTGACTGCGGGAACGGGAAAACGATACCCAATAGTTTGTTTTGGCTTTGATGAATTACTCTTGAGGTAGGCTCACCGGTTCCAGAAAATAGCACTAAATTACAGCCAAAGACTCGAGTTTTCTTTGTTTCTCTTTCGCATGCAATATGGGAAAAATAATAGGGCTGTTTATACGAGAAAAAAAATAAGCCGTGGCTTACTCTGGCCGCGGCTTACATAAGACGCGAAAGGAACCATTTTTACGAGTAAAAACACCAAGCTAGGCCAGGATAAGCCGCAGCTTGAGAAAGCCGTGAACGTAGATTTTGTACCATTTATGCGGAGTGTTCGCGTCTTATGTAAGCCGTGGCCAGAGTAAGCCGCGGCTTATTTTCTCTTGTATAAACGGCCCTAATGTGTTTTGTTTTTGGAGGGAGATATATCTCTTTTGAACGCTAATTAAAATTCGCTCGTATTCCTAAATCAAACATGCTTGCAATACATGGTAATAGTGAACATATTTGCGAGTAATTTACACAAATCAGTCTGCAATTATTACCCTTCTTGAACACCGTGTAAGTAAATTAACATCACTGAGCTAAAATAATTCGCTTCAATATGTGATATCGTTGCGTGCCCATGAACAGAACTTTTACTATCCGTACGATTTCCCTAGGAACTGATAAAATTCTCGTTGAATAATTCCTCAATAATCTCGGCAAACGTCCAAGTGAAGTTTCAGTATTCGACTTCCGAAACCGACCTTGGCAGGAAAAGCGACAACGGCGACGGTATCGAAATCATCATTTCAAAATATAACTTCTCCTTTTTCTAATTCTTTCCCAATTGTTAAAATTTGTTTAACTTGGAAAATGCTGGCGAACTGTCCAAGGACTAAATTACTCTGAAGGGCATTAAAGTAAGGAAAACGTTCTCGAAAAATACAGTCATCCGAACGCGTTATTGTTCTGCAAAGAAATGTATAAAAGGTAAAACGTTTTGGTCATTAAACCTGCTTACAACATTTGCCTAGATTTTTATCTGCACTTCAAAAAACTGTTCATGTTATATATCCCAGAAGCACTCAGGCATACAGTGATACCAGGACCTCAACCTGGATGAACCAGAAAAGATATGGAACATTTGCCTAGATTTTTATCTGCACTTTAAAAAATGTTCATGTTATATATCCCAGAAGCACTCAGGCATACAGTGATGCCAGGACCTCAACCTGGATGAACCAGAAAAGATATAGAACATTTGCCTAAATTTGTATCTGCATTTCGAAAAAAAACCTGTTATGTTAAATATCTCAGAAGCGCTCAGGCATACAGTGATGCCAGGACTTCAACCTGGATGAACCAGAAAAGATAGAACATTTGCCTAGATTTCTATCTACGTTTCAAAAAACTGTTCATGTTATATATCCCAGAAGCACTCAGGCATACAGTGATGCCATAGACCTCAACCTGGGTTAACCAGAAAAGATATAGAACATTTGCCTAAATTTTTATCTACGTTTCAAAAAACTGTTCATGTTATATATCCCAGAAGCACTCAGGCATACAGTGATGCCATGGACCTCAACCTGGGTGAACCAGAAAGATATAGAACATTTGCCTGGATTTTTATCTGCATTAAAAAAAACTGTTCATGTTATATATCCCAGAAGCACTCAGGCATACAGTGATGCCAGGACCTCAACCTAAATGAACCAGAAAAAATATAGAACATTTGCCTGGATTTTTATCTGCATTAAAAAAACTGTTCATGTTATATATCCCAGAAGCACTCAGGCATACAGTGATGCCAGGAATGAATGAATGAACCAGAAAAAATATAGAACATTTGCCTAAATTTTTATCTGCAAGTTACATATGCTTAATCACTTGAATATTTTACTATTGCTATTTTCCACGCACAAACAAACACCGAGTCCTAAACTCCTTGGTAGTTTGAAAAGGCTTTCAGAAGTTGTTTCTGGACGATAATATATTCTCCAACAATAATTTTCAATTTTCAAACTGCCACTATTTTAATCACCACCATAAGAGGAAGAAATAGTCGCCAGATAAAATATTTTGTGCTTTGACAGAGAGCAGCTATGTAAAAGATATAAGTATCCATATCCAGTTATAAAGACAAAATAA
This sequence comes from Pachyseris speciosa, assembly GCA_016490735.1. NCBI lineage: Eukaryota > Metazoa > Cnidaria > Anthozoa > Scleractinia > Pachyseridae > Pachyseris > Pachyseris speciosa. The sequence goes on along the minus strand of JAEMWC010000043.1, from coordinate 462,884 downwards.
GGAGCCGCCCACTTCCGCGCCCCCTCACCAGCCCGATCTTCATTATCGTGGATCGATAACGAGTGCGCGCGTATTTCGCGGCTTTATATTTAATTTGCCGCCAGAATATAATTAATTTGCCGCCGGAATATACATGAACTTTGCTACATATACATAAATACGCTTGAACAGAAAGATTACCGCTCAACAATGGTCCGAAACCAAAGGAATTCCAACTCAATCAAATCTTACAGAAAATTTACATTAGAATGTAATCCCAGGGATAATGTCAAGGGCGATTCCTACCAAACGTACCAATGTAACAAAATCGAAAGTTACGTCGATCTTACCTCTTACGTTCGTATTTCCGCTTTTAAAATTGTCTGAAGGCGATTTACATCGGCTTAAAATATAGTTACAACTTACCAAAGTCCATTGCACGTCAATGAAATCACCCGATAAAACAGAATTTCAGCCTAAGAAGGCGTCACTCTCTGTAATTTCTGTCCATCACATACCGAGATATGCCGATTATCCCCTCGAAATTCTCAACGAATCGCTAAAGTATAACATTTGACAAAACTAGCGTTTTATCGTACAAGTAAAACCATAAAATGCCATAAGAACAACGCGTAAGCGTGCCGCGTGCCGGTAAATTAAATTCTGCCGCTGAAGCGCAAAAATAATACTTCTTTCAAGGTGTGCTAAGATGCTCCTGCAGTGAAACCACTAATGGAGTACGTTGACGGCTCTAATGCAGACCTATAACGTCACTCCTTAGCAACCAGACTTGGGAGATTTTTTAACTTCCGGTTATCTCTGGCTCGTTATGATTCTGAGTAAATTGACTGTCAGCAGGTGAATTTGGGCTGAATTTCAGGCGTTCGGCTCTTGATATCTGAGCGAATTTGCAAAAACGTACCCGCTAGGTTTTCGCTTGAAGACGGGCGCAGCCTGTCTTCAAGCTCTTGCTGCGGCTCAAACTTGAGGGGGCTTGCCGTCAACACTTGCTTTTCCAAATAGCCCAGGGATAGTTCTAACAGTGAGTGGGTAATTGACAGCTGTCCATCAAAACCACAGGGCTGGGGGTGGGGGGGCTCTTTTGAGACTTTGACTGGAGTTAAAGTTGCTGTCCTTATGTTGAGTGAGAGTTTCAGTTCTAGGCATTCTTTGGCAATTGTCTAGGGCCTGAATGAGAGTTTACTTTTTGAACTCCACTTTGAGGGGGCCTGCTGTTAGGTTCGGGTGGGTGGCTGGAAGGTGTGTGTCAAAAGCACAGGGGTGGGGAGGGTGGCTCCTTGAGCATTTGACTACATCAAAATTGGGGCTGCCTAGAGAGTCAGTGCAGGTACCTTTTGACAAATCCAGTCATATATATATATATATATATATATATATATATATATATATATATATATATATAATTTTTTTAATTGATATTTATTTTTTAAATTCGTTTTTGTCTATTGGGAATAGTTTTTTAGATTTGTGATTGTTTTATATACTTATAGATATGTTTGTAAACAATTTTATTCGAATTAAAAATACGGTTATTCATTACTTTAATTGCGCTATGGAAGGCTTGTGAATTCATGTACATTGTTCTGTGATGCAGAAAATTGATAGCATATTTATTATCATTGTCCAAGCAGAAGAAGCTATGCAATGCGTTCATCAAATTTATAGATTTAATCAATATGGAATTTGTGTTAAGTTTTAATATCGAGTTGTGTACAAATGTAAGATAGTTCTATCACATGAATGGAAATAAAGTTGTATTATTATTATTATGGTTGCAGTAAAAAACGTCTGTATGCCAGATACAATAAAAGCAACACGAGGCGCCGCAGCGTAGCCCATGAGCTAAACAGTGAATAAAATAAAGACAAAATCTGACACTATCACTAAAAACTAATATGATCATTATAAAACCTATTAAAACCGGTAGTGTACATGTGTATGAGATTGTCCTTCTTTTCAGAGTTCGCGTGCGAGTTAAATTATCACTTTAAAAGTGCGCGCAATAGAGTTCTTGAAAGACACGCCTTCCGCATCTTCTTGACCACACCTTTAGCTGTGCTGCCTACTAGCTTTTGTAGAGTGACATCCAGTTCCTTTGACCATCCCCCGAGTACATCTAAGATGATATTGCACTGGTTGATCTCATACCCTTGGTATCTCTGCTTCAATTCCCATCTGAGTGATGCATACTTCATGGTCTTCTCAGAAGTCTTCTTATCGCGGTTGCTCACCCAGGGGCAGCTCATCTCCAAGGCTATCACTTGTTTATCTCTGCTTCAATTCCCATCTGAGTGGTGCATACTTCAGGGTCTTCTCAGAAGTCTTCTTATCGCGGTTGCTCACCAAGGGCAGCTCATCTCCAAGGCTATCACTTGTTTATCTCTGTTGTTAACGATCCTAGCGTCTACTGTATTTGCTCTGAGCTCTTGGTACTCTCCATATACCGGAACATCCCAATACGGCTGTACCTCTGCTGTTTCATAGACTGACTGTGGCTTGATAGGTCAATACCACGGGGGTACAGTGTCTATCAGGCCCAAGTCAAAGATGATCTAGAAGAACCTTATTATTATTATTAATATTATTATTATTATTATTATTAATTATGAAAACTTGTGAATAACTTGTGAAAACTTAACTTGTGAAAGCTGTAATGGCTAGTCTGACAACTGTTGTTTCGTCGCTGCCAAGCGACTCTTCAGAGACCTTCTTGATATCTGGCAAACTCGTTGAGCATCTCGCTCAAAGTCCCGTTCGCAATCGATTGCAAACGGGACTTTGAGCGAGATGCTCAACGAGTTTGCCAGATATCAGGAAGGTCTCTGAAGAGTCGCTTGGCAGCGACGAAACAACAGTTGTCAGACTAGCCATTACAGCTTTGACAAGTTATGTTTTCACAAGTTATTCACAAGTTTTCACAATTATTACAATGCTCTCGTGAATATTTAGCGGTCGGGAAGCCTTATGCGATATAAGGCCAGATTGCCTGTGCTGAACTGATTGCGAACGGGACTTTGAGCGAGATGCTCAACGAGTTCGCCAGATATCAGGGAGGTCTCTGAAGAGTCGCTTGGCAGCGACGAAACAACAGTTGTCAGACTAGCCATTGCAGCTTTCACAAGTTAAGTTTTCACAAGTTATTATTATTATTATTATTATTATTATTATTATTATTATTATTATATTTTCCCCATTCATGCTACCCCTGGCAATTAAACGTCTTTACCGAGCGACCGGAAATTCGCCATTAAAATGTTAACGGCGAAATTCTGAAAAGTTTATATCCTGTCCAAAAATGCTGTGAAAAAAATCAATAAATAAACGAAGGCCGCGTTTTACAGCACCTGCTACAGGAAAAGAACCCAGTAAATTATCTTTAGTGCAGATATGTTATCTTAACAATTATCAGGACATCGATCAATCAATCTGGTTTTGACTGTTTTTCTTTGTTGTTGAAGTGCCGAAGAAGCGACGGTGATTATAACATTTCGTATAAAACAACAAGTCATCGTTCCGTTTTCTATGGATAAAGACAGAATACCATGACGTAGAATCACGAAAAGCTGCATTGGGGTAATGGCTTTAAATCTCTTTTTAAAGATCTTAGTTGCTTTCTTTCGACCAACAACTAAAAAAGAAATATAACTCAATTTCCCGTGCTGTGTTCAGGTCTTAGATAAACAAAAAGCCCCGGGAGAAAATGAGGAGGAAACACAAATTAGGAAGCAGCTTGCGTATTATAAAAGGTGCAAACATCTAATCTGCGGAGTGAATTAACTCTGTATCGATGGAGATGAAATCCCCAGAGAGAAAGCTAGAAACATGCATCTTTCGCTTGCGGCGGAAAATAAGGAAAGTAATGACATAACTTCTGCTCTGTTCTGCTGGGTTTTATACCATTTTGCAAAGTACCATTTCGTTTCGTTTCGTTTCGTTTCGCAAAGTACCGTAAGCCGATTAATATCACTTGTGCCAGTTTTAAGAAAGTTGCTGAAATTGCCCTAGTCGTGCAAAACATAAGTGATACTTTAAGAGGACTCATTGCGATTACGTGTTAATAACATAAGGGCAAACGTTTCTTTCAGTTCTTAACACTGTGGAAATACAGATGTCGAGAAAACATGCACAGTTAGTCAAGCAAAACAACAAACAAACAATTCGACTAGCTACTTCTTTGTGTCCAAAACAAGTAGATTGTTAGTTATATTCAGTCGAGACAAAAATACAAGGTTCCTTCCTGAACAAAGTAACAACGACTAAACCAAATGCTAAGCTTCAATTTATTTAGGTTACCTGTGTTATCGAGCTTTCAACCACTTGAAAATTCGCATCGATCCACTTTAGTTAAAACACGCATCTACAAAAATAGCAAACGGTTTGTCCAAAGAAAGAACTTCCTTCACCAAGTTTAAGCTGCTCGTTCCTCTCATTAATGCCGGTGAGTTGTTACGTGAACTTTCTTGGTGAGCTGCAAGATGCCGCGGTAAAGTGAACAAGCCCTTGAAGCGTTAATTCATTTTGTTTTTCAACGCCACAATCCGGGCGCCATACAAGTGGATCCAAAATTTAAGAATTTCCTGAGAAAAATCTTTTCCTCTTCCAGTTTATCAGTTGAAAATTCAGCTGCCAGAGTATCTTTTAAATAGTTCTTGATTTTTATGCCTTTAACGCGAATTTTAGACAGAACTTCGAAGGAGATGAAGTTGTTTTGCTCAAAAAAGAAGTTGTTGTGCTCAAAATGAAGAAACCAACTGAATGTGAAATCTCGAGCCGCAGAAAGCGTGCAAAAAATGAAGCCTCGTTTTGGCTTTGGTGTCTCGTTTTGGTTAAGTTAACCGAACTTGAGCTTACGATCCAATCGAAAACCATTACCTGCTCAGCGGTCAACTTCAAAACACTGCTGACCTCGATGAGCTCTAAACTTGAGCTCGCGATATGGTCACGTGATACTGGTCAGCGGAAAACCTGTTTTGACAGCTGTCAATTGGCCATGATACGTATACCCTATATCAAAGATGTACGCTGTAAACTAGGTGATCAGCTGGAGTATGGCCGCCGTGTTGGCCACCATGTTGGATTATTATGACTATTATTAGGATATTATTAATTATTGGGCAACATCGTCGTCGTCGTGCGCGCCCACGACCAATACCGCTAGCCATTTTTACCATGAGAAAAGCAGTTGACGGATTTCTATAAGTATGGTGTACCGCACGGTGTCAGGTTGGCGCACGATGACTGAACCTAGAGGAAGCTGAACATAAATTCTAAACCAAAACGTTTAACCAAAGGAAATATAGATTTTCTGTGGCCTGGCCTCCAAGACAGTGGAGGGAAACAAATTCGATTGGGCGAGGTTTTGTGTTAAGTCAAAAACTTTTAAGACGTTGCGTAGGCTGCTAATAGGTTAGAGTTTCTACACCCTTTGCAGTGCCTTTTACCGTATATGAATCCAGTTTGGACTTCGTCTTAATCTAGAGTGAAGGTCTCTTGAAGTTGACGTGAAAATCTTCACTTATTGATACTTTTTTTTTTCCTTTTTTCTTATCTCGTGAATAAAGTGGACAACCATAATTGGAAATCAATTCCCTTTAGAACCATGGTGATATTACAAGGTTGACACAACGGTATAGAGCTTCAAGTTTCAAGTGGCACCGGCTGCTTACCTGTTTTTCCCAACTTCAAACCATAAAGAAAAGGCATATTATGAAGCTTACAGCTCTGAAAACAGCACGGTTTTATCTCAGAGTTATCTAATCTCAGTCTACTCATGATCGACGGAGTTAACCCGACTTGATGTCAATTGCGAAGAAACTGTTTTTCCTTCCGTTGATTGTTTTGCGAAATTATGGTGTATTTTTATCCCGGATTTTAAACCCTATTGTTTCTCTGTGTCATGAATCGATCAAAAGAGACCCCATTTCTGGCTTTGCCTTTACTATGCAATGAAAAGAGAGATTTTCAAATGAAATCAGAGTGTTGTCAACAACGAGAAGTATGACCAAACGTGACATGTAGAACGTTCGACTGCTGTTTACATAAGCTCTGAAAAAAAAAAACCAAAAAATATTGGTGCTAGGTGCTAGGAGACCTAAACAAAAGCATTTTTCATCGAATCAAATAATAACTAAGCAATAAATCAGGTAAAGAAATAAAATACTTGTTATAATTATTATATTGCGATAATTAAGGAAGAATAAACATAATATAAGAAGACGTGTCTTTATTTACCATTCATTCAAGGTAACCTATTACATAATTAAATATATATATTTAGCCAAGCCTAAAAGCGGAGCTCCAAAAGCATTCTTTTTCTACTGGCATTTACATATAGCCTGCTTGTCATATCACCCATCTAACCTCACTCAAGCTACAGACCCAATGCTGCAAAAAATAGTATGGAAAGGTGATCTGAGCCAGTGGCACAGTGGATTTGGACCCTCCAGTCCAGATCTGCTTGTGGATCAGATTTGGACCCCCTAGTCCAGAACTGCTAGCAGATATGAACCCCCTTTTACGGATTTGGACCCCCCCCCCCCCCCCCCCCCTTAAAAACAAGCGTTTTACTGAGTAAGGTAATAAAAATTCCTTTGCAAATTGAGTTGGGAGATGTTAAAAAGCAAAATAAAAATATTGAGGTAGGTTTTTTTAAAAATAATCTTTAATACTTTGTGTAAAAAAGAACCTGCAACGCTAGTTTGCATCTATAAATTTTTAAAACAAAACATTTCTTAACATCTTAGAGCAATACCTAAGGGCAGGTCTGTTTCCCCGTTCAGCTGTGGGCTACTTAGTTATGGTTTAATGCCACTAGAAGTTAGTGGAATGGCCTGGTGAATGCTATTTTGAATCAGTATCCGACATCAGATATATAGCGATTTAGATCATTACTTCATAATGAATGCAATTTCAGTTATCCAAAGCCTCCCATGAGACAGTTGGAAATCAGAAATTGTGTATCCTCTGGATATATGTATGCCTCAAAAAAAATTATGAAAGAAAGATACATGGAAATCAATAAAAATATTTAGATGATATGCATTAAGACCAAGATATTTCTTTTGATCAGTTACTTCTTCACCTTACTATCCCAAAAACCTTCTTGTTGACATTAAGCTCATCAGTCAATGCACCTACAGTGTTTTCAAAAAGAAATCCAGCTGCTCCTCTGGCCAGCCAAGTGCAAGACTAAGCAACTTGATAATAAAATATTGGGCATTTGGTTGATATCACTATTAAGGTAATTAACAATGTAGTATGAGGACTTAAGGTAATGATTTACCAAAGCAAAAGTGCTGGAAATCCGTGTTAGACATCTTAACTTGATTTTCTATTTTGCAAGAAAGGTAAGGACTAGTCTCACATTTCTCCATGTACATTTGAAATTGCACAACATACTTCATCAAACATCAAAAAATCCCATTAAACATTAGTGCCAAATGTCATCCAAACACACCACAAGATTGGTGTGACCAGCTATGAATAAAATTAATTGAAAGACTGCATGCAGGAGAAGGAAGTACATTGATGAGAAAGAGCTTACTTTAAGTTTAATTTTAAGTTTTAAGTTTAATAATCCCTTTTCATGCGAATACATCTAAGTTGATACAAAAGAAAAAAAAAAACTGCATGACTGGAGAATAATCGGGAGAAAGTTTATTCCCATACAAAGAATATTATCTAATACAGTAATAGCCCACGTATAAGAACCTGGGTTTTAAGAACCTGTTAGGCTAAAATTTTCATTTTAAGCCTCCTCCACATAAGAAGCTATTAAGGCTAAAATTTTAAGTTAGGTTCTTATCAGTGGGGTTGCTGTAAAAGTGCAAAGGTAGAAACTGCTGAATGAGTTTCTTTGTTATGTTTTATTAAGGACATATACTGTACCTGCACTGAACTGCCTATAGGCATTTCTCTATGGTACAAATAAACGATTTATACTGTATTATGAGATGATATTTATTATATATATAGTATATTAAGAACCTTGGTAGCCTAAATTAAAGTACCATTTATATAAGAACCTATTTAGGCTAAATTGGAAAATTCAGGTTTTATACGTGGGCTATTACTGTATTACACATTCTAAAAACTAAGAGGTGAAACGTGGCCCAAAGCTAACCTAATCAAATTAAATCGAATACTTGTCTCTTACAAGTCATCCCTGCTTTGAGATTGAGCCTAAAAATAAAGAAGTAAAATTGAAATACAATCCAAAGCTAACCTAATTAAATTACATACTTATCACTCACAAGCTACATCTGATTTAAAATTGACACAAATAATGTAATAGAAAGGACTTAAAACTGCTTAAAGAAGGTGCATGCATGATGTTCGATGGAACACCATTCCAGTCTGGTATGTAGCGATTATAAAAAGAAAAGCTGAAGGCCATATGCATATATATATTTAGCCAGGCCAAGCCTAGAATCGGAGCCGCACACTCTCACCGAGCAACTGACTTCGCATGGCTTTATTTGGGCCAGTTTAATTTGAGTCCAAAACAATTGAGCAGCAGCAGGGAAAACGAAGAGTTTCCGATAGCAAACGTTTGCAAAAAAAAGACAGACATTCGCGATTCCTAACTACTTCCAGTTGAAAGCGTAATGGAATTCAAAGCGGATAAAAAAATTCACTACAAGCGAACAAAGTACGATGCGAGTGTTTTTGCTCGGAGAAGGTGGAGAAATTAAACAAGACTAGCTTGTAATAAAAATAGCTTGTATTGATTAATCTATTTATTTTGACATAAACGCCCGTAGAAAAGACAATAAAGGGTAAAAACTGATCGTTAAGAGCAGTCAACAAGAATTGACCGCGGTTCAAAAACAACAGAACAACAAACATACGTATGACAAGAAAACAAAGCACAATACGAATAATATTTCTTCGAAGATTCTTGGAGAAGGTGGAGAAATTAGACAAGTAACAAAACTTGCTTAGCAATTTTGACATAAATGTCCGTAGAAAAGACAAAAAAGAGGTCCACACCTGATCGTTTAGAGCAGTCAACAGGAATCACTGAGGCAGCAATCACTCGGAACGCGACAGAGCTGAATAATAGCGCCATTTCCCACAAAATCCTTCCTTGGCTGACACAAAAAGCTAAAGAGCTTTGATAGTTTTACTGGTACTTCCTATGTCTTCCGAAGAACCTTCTTCAATTAATGATTCTCAGTGGCAAAGCGTCATCAAGTTAACGAAGAAAGCGCTTGCCAAACCACACCAGCATTTCTCTCGCAGACCCGTTCACTATAAAAATTATCAAAGCCAGCCCAGCCAGTCAACCCATTTCGGTGTTTTTAACATCCAAACGCTGATTCTTACAGGTTCAAACAACTTAAGACGGCATGTTTATAGATGGCGAAACTGAATATTGTTGTTTACAGGCCGCTTTCGACGAAGATTTCTAAAACGTTTCTCAAATGACGAGTGACATTTTTGACAGCATTTTGACAACTTTATGTCGAGATTTTGAGACTTGCACATGCACATGCATTTGATCGACTTTTTTTTTTACTCGAGCTTGAGTTTCCGCCTTTAATGCTTAATTTTACGAGGACTCATTGTGATTACGTGTTATTAAGATAACGGCAAAAGTTTCTTAACGCTGTTGAGGTACCAAGGTCAAAAAACAGTCAGCCAAGCCGAGTAAAAAACACTCGTTCGCTTGCAAAGAAAACAACGTAACAAAACAAACAATTCAACTACTTCTTTGCGTCCAAAACGAGTACAGATGATTGATATTTATATGCATTCGAGAGAAAAAGACAAGTTTCATTCTTGAAATGAAGTAACAACGATTAAACCAGATGTTAAGCTTCTATTTATTTAATTTACCTCACTGTCCTGCGCTGTGTTGTAGAGGTTTCTACCACTTGAAAATACGTGAGCTTCAGTAAAGTAAAACAAGCATCGGCAAAAATAGCAAACGGTTTGTCCAAAGAAAGAGCTTCTTCCACAGAGTTTGAGCTACTTATTCCTCCCATTAATACCGGTGAACTGTTAAGTGACTTTTCTTGGTGAGATGCAAGATGCCGCGGTGAAGTGAAAGCCCTTGAAGCGTTGAATTATATTGTTTTCAACCGCACAATCGATCCAAGTTCTCCTGAGAAAAATCTTTCGTCCTTCCTTTCATCACTTGAAAATTCACGTTCCGAAGTATCTTTTGACAAGTTCTTGATTTTTATGCGAAAGACAAACTTCGATCGAAGAAGATGAAGATGAAGATGAAGATGAAGCCTCGATTTGGTTTGGGTGTCCCACACCTGGCTTGAGCCTGCGATCCAATCGAAAACAAGTAACTGGTCAGCGGTCAACTTAAAAAAACAGCTGACCTCGATGAGGTCTTAACTTGAGCCCATGATATGGTCACGTGACACTGGTCAGCAGATACCTTGTTTTGACAGGTGTCAATTGGCTATAAGATGGATGTCCAGTATCAAAGACGTACGCTGTAAAGTAGCTGGTCAGCTGGGCCAGGTGGAGTATGGCCACCATGTTGGATTATTATGATTATTATTAGGATATTATTAATTATTGGGCAACTCCGTCGTCGTCGTGCGTACGCGCCCACGGGCAATACCGCTAGCCATTTTTACCATGAGAAAAGCAGTTGACGGGTTTCTATAGGTATGGTGCTCCGCTTGGCGGCCCTTCGGGCCGCCGGAGCTCCGCTATTAATAGGAAGGAGATCCAGCCAGCTCTACTGAGCTTCTTAGTAGAACTCCTCTTAGTTTTAATATTATTGCTACCAGCTTCTCAGAGCATCAGTGACCCTTCCTCCGACGTAAACTACTTGTTTAATTTGCAATTGTCCAGTTAATGTTGAAATCATTAATATTCTAGATGTTTGCTGGTAGCATGTCACTCCACAGTTCGACACCTCTAACCGTTCCTATGATTAAAACATAAACACTACGAATTAAAAGCACAGGCAATGATAATCATCTTAGGAAACGATTCGTTTTCTTGAAGGCTCACTGGCACAGTAAATTGACGTGATAGAGATTTTAACAGAGGAGATCCAGCATGTAAGTTAGAGAGAAATATTAGGGATCTCTAGGGCAAGCTTTCTAACCACATGCTCAAATAACGATCAAATTTTGAGTTTGGTACTAAAACCTCTTACCACAAGTAATTTCTTGATTTTGCTTGAATGAGTTGATCATCGTTATCTACCAGGGTCAATTATTTGTCTGCCGAGTATATCATAAAAAGGGTACTTGGTATAACTTTACTACGGATAAACACATCGAAATTAATTATAATGGATCTGTTGCTAATTCTAGAGTAGGAGAGAAGCGATGTTCTCATACCAAATGTCAATGTTTTTTAACGTTTACAGAGGAAGTCCAGATAAGCGATGGCAGTGTTACTACTTGTCTTGTCTACTGCGGTGACTTTTATTTCTGTTCCACCGAAATAGACGCACACGTCTATTTTTCGGTCGGTGCCCATTGAGACGTCTGGTGATTTTACAGTGACTTGCCCGATCGACGGACCAACCGCAGCGTCGGTTATGTACCTTGCGTCTGGATCCGTAGAGGTGTATAAATTGAAATTGACACTTGTGTGGTGTTTTTTCAAGGGCTGATAATTTGGAAATCGTTTATTCTGTCCAACATTGACTATGTCACCTTCTCTAACAAGTGTGACAAAGCAATCTTTACACCAAGCATGATCCTCCAACACGCATCTTTTTTCGATTGGATGAACGCTGGGATCGAAGTTGTGTCAAAACCATAAGTTGTGGACATAACTCTACAATTAACAATGTGTGGCTTCTGACCAAATATCACAGCTCCCTGCACAACCACTACACTAAAGTCGATGGGAAATAGTACTTTATACCTGTTAAATAGGGTAAATACAACGACATTAGCTACTTAATAAGACATGCACGTGTACCTTATTTTACGGACCGCAAGTAAACACTTTAAGTAATTAAACATATGAAGATTTATATACCTCATGCGAACATAATGCATATTGAGTTTTGCGTCGATCATATTTACATCAGAACAGACTAAACCATCAACATCAGTCACAATATAAGAAACTATATTTTCTAGAATGTCACGCTATCACAATAAAATGGTACACTAATGTTGTGTGAAAAATACACTTAATTCTATACCTCAGGCAAATAACACATTTGCACATCTTCACAATTTTTAATAGCTGCAAGAATTACATTGGGTAAACTTTAAATTGTAAAAAACGCGATCTAGCTGTTGTGTTTCCTTGGTAGTCGGTTTAATCACTTTTATCATCTTTTTTTTCTCTAAAGGCCTTAGATAAATAGTCCCTACTGACAATATACCTGACATTTATTCTTCACCTGGCCGATTAACAGGGGATATTAATTGGGCGGCTATTGTTGAAAATATCTTTGTTTAAAATTGAGTGGTATCACTTCGAAACGTTGAAAAGAATAAAAATAAAAAATAAAAGCAAAGTCGGTTTCATTCGTTACCTGCTGCTAAAATTCTTTTTGATGGCGTCTTGGAGAAGAGTAGACTGAGCAAAACCTCCTACAATGAAAAGGAATTGCAATTTCTGACAGAAGTGATTCTTAAGGAGGGTTTTCAGGTGCCCCACAATGCCAGTCACCACTGGCTCAAAGAACTTTTTCATTGCTGTAGATTGCAGACATAGGTATTCGTTCCTGATAAACTGGACGCCGCTGTGACCACGTGCAAGAGCAGACACGTTCGCTCTGGGGATCATTGCTGTAAAGGAGCGAGGAAGTCAAAGTCTTGTCACTTCACCGTCGAAGGCTCGTCGTCTTCTCTTCTTCATTTCGAACTCGTTCATCATTTCTAGCCACTCCCCGGGAAAACTCGCTTGGAATTGCTCTACTACTGAAGTACCAAAGAACCGCTTAAGTAGCGACACAAACTCCTCGTCAACTTTTGTTCCACCGTACGGTCCTCCGGTTACTTGATAGATTTCTTTAATACTGCCATTAGCCTTTATTTCGTGAACTGTGACATCCAAAGTCTCACCTTCATTAAAGAATAGAAAGATCCTCCAGTCAGACGAAATCGTCGCCAATCCTTAACAGAAATAACTTTTAATCAGAAAAGCATCACAGTTATGACATCCGATTAACTCCTTTTCTACCGGTCGATGTGGTCGCCTTTTTTGCAATTTCCGGAGGGTAGGAGGTCACATCGACCTGGCTACTCCATGTAAGGGGTTACCACGGAGATTTCGCTGGTCCACAACACCCTGGGCTCTATCTTTGTTGTCACGCTTGTCACGCTAGCTGTCGTTTATTTCTAAACGATCACTGCAGCTAGAATTCGTTACTTATTTGATTTACAAGTGTGTTTTTCGAGCCATTTTCCACCTCAGAAACCCCCTGCCTGTCATCATAAACTGGGGTGATGGGTAAAGGCAATCCTCTGAAAGAAAACAGAGGTGAGAGGCAATTTCACACCAAGTGGGCCGCTTAAAGTATTCGAGCGAGTGATGGCAATTCATGGAGTGAAGTTTTGTCTTTAGTCGTTTTGTAGTGGATTCCGGGACCTAGCATTTAGGCGAGTTTTGACTTGTAAATAATGCAATCGGTACAATATTTTGCCAACAGGACCGGGTGGCTCGACACGGTTCTCAAAAATATGTGAAATGAAAATTGGCGGAGTTACATGCTGCTGTTGGGCAAGAACATCCCAGAATTCCTTTGGGTCACAAAAGTGAAAATTACAGACCGTGAGAGCAACTGAAATTAAATAGCGTTAACCACATCGCGCTAAAGAAGTAAGCAGGAAAACGTGGAACAAATTGCAAGAAGTGGAGTCGAAGTTTGCTGCCAATGTAAAATTTTTAAGTTCAATAGGAATTTTTGTCTAAAAAACTTCAAGAAAAAGTTGCGTGAATTTTGGTGTTGTCCGGGATTTGGGAAAGTTGCAGGTTTTCAAAGCATTGGTCTTCTACGACCAATATTTTGGTGAGCGGTAGAAAAAGAGTTAACTAAAAGCTACATTGTATAAAATTATAATTTGAACCCCATTGAAAAATGCAATATATCAATGGGCAAATTAAACAGTGTTGAATCCAGAGGCTAAAAATAAATTCACAGCCTATGCCTTTTAGTACCGTAATCAATTCAGTTGTCATGCAAATATATTTGCATGTCCCACAATAACTATAACTACCACCCCGCCAATTCTGATTTTGCAAAACTATGCACATGGCCAGAAATCTCGGCCATCACATTTCGTGCAACTTACATTCACGCTGTCGCGTAATGGCCTTAACCGCTGGTTTGAGCAGTGACCTCCGGGCTCATATTTTTAGGACAGATCGAGGGGTGAAATACTAATATGTTCATGGTCAAACGAATGCCGCTGGCTGAAGGTATTGCCAAAACGAACAATGGCGGACAAAATCTACGAAAAAAGCTAGCGAACGATGCATTTTGAGGGACATTTGAGGCACATTTGGCCGAGATATCGCTTTTTTAACTCAGAGAAAGAACGTCCGGTTTATATGTATTGTGTATCGCAGCTTTATTTATTTCTTTATTTTATCATCGAAATGGAACGGGTTAATTTTCTTCAATCTCCTCGAGAATTACGTTGTCTATGATACCAAACATACAGGTTTTGCTTGCGAGAATACGGTGCTAAGAGCGAGACTTTGTTGTCTTCTTCTTCATGGAACGGACGTGGATCTGCGTGACATGTCGACCTTCCAGTGGTCTTCTTTCATTGTGCACGGTTTTTAGCAGCCGAAAATTAAAGAATGGTACGTTTACAAGCTGAAGATCTGTTTTTTATTCTGAAATTAGCGATCTAACTACATTGTTTTACTCGAGTTTGGCAACTTACATAGCGACTTTAGATTCTGATTATTTGCTAGCAAATATATTGTCTTCGCTTCTTCTTTCACTGATTAATAATGTTTTGACTGCAGCTGAAGTTGCAAATTCACATCCTTCCGAAAGAAAGGTATTTAATTCGTTTTTCCGGTATATTTTTTTAACTACGATATCGCTGAAATGTCTTGGAGTAACACTCGATTTTGGCAAACGGGAAAACGGTATTTGTGCCTGTATTTTTCCTTAACTCCATCACTTCTCATATAAAGCTATGTCAGTAATTTCGTACGCCATTTTTGATATTGATTGGGAAAAGCCGCTATTACCGTTCAGGCTCAAATGCCCGAAATTTTCGGCCATGATTTACATTACCTTTCTCGTGACGAGGAATATAGATTGTTCTTTGGCTGAATAACTAAATTTTTGTTCTATTTTTTTTCTTTCCCTTTTTTAATAGCAAACTATTAACCATGAAAGATATCCTAGTGTACCCTAAACTTCTAGTTAGAGATGATAATCTTACACTCTAACCGCCGAAACAGATCGGCTAAATATTTAGAGATTATATTTACAGTTCAAAATCAGGTCTCAAAGATTATTTTTGATTTGAATGGCTACCTCCGATATCAACCACCAAGTAAACTGCTCCAGGACAGGCGAAGACATCAGAGACGCTAGCATCCCCTTCTCACTGACAAAATCTCTCATTTTTTTTTTTCTCTGCAGTACACGGAGGCCGCCTCTAGTTCCAAAGCAAGAAGTAACTGTTCAGGGTTGTCAGATGACGCAATTCCAGCCTTAAAAAAGGAAGAAAAATGTTACGGGAAAATTATTTGTACTCCGGCCAAACAGTTGCGATAAAGAAGTTAAAGGACGTATGTAGCCTGTTTATCATTAGTTTCAAGCAGTGCCAAATACGGTAGAAATTCATCAGTTGAGTTTCAGCATCTCGCTTAGCTGCATTGTTCTTGAAATCGACCGTATACGTCCCGAAATTGCAGGACTCAAATTCTTTGCGCGAGGTGTCGCATTATTTATAAAAGAACAACCTTGGTACTTCATTGTGTAAGCACGCGTTACAACCTACACCGCCCAGTTTATAATTATATCGCGTTAACGCGATTTGGATTTCTATCTTCACAGGTTCCAAATTGATACTTTTAGCGCAAAGAAGCACTGGAAAACTTGTTTTAAACTGGTTTCAAACAAACTACCGGTACCCGTTAAGCGGTGGAGTTGACTGGTCATACTGAAATCCCTTATTATGAGCAGTCCAGAGACCAAATTTCCTGCAAAAATTAAAAGTTATGTCGAGCTATAGGTAACGGGTACCAACCTCATGTTGTGACTACAGTCTATGTCATTCCGTTTCCGCAAGCAGCGGGGAACGCCAATTATTAGATTAAAAAAAAAAAAAGGAAACAAAACTAGAACTAAGGTGGTTGGATTATCCAAAGGTTTTAAAAGATTTTGCAACCCAATAGCCTTCCAATTAAGCAGGTAAAAACGGAAAGTGCTCTTTTGATGCCAGTAGCCCAGTTGCATTCCCATTCCCTCTTCGCCTCCCTTCTCCATAGCAAAGGAAGCTTTTTGCTTGTATTTGAAATATTTACTAGACGGGGCTCATCCGTAGTAAAGCAACAGATACAATAATTTAGTATTTCTGCAGCAAAATTGTTTACTTTGTTACCCGATATGCTGCTTCAATCATAAACTGCTTAGCAGCTGGTTTCCAAATGGCAGGTACTGTTATAACCCACTGCATGTCCATGGCAGTATAACCGTCGTCTCCAGTCACTTCCCGGATGATTTCAATAGCTTTATCTTTAAGATATCTTATAGAATGGGAAAATACGACCAGGGCGTCTATTTCTCTCCCATTTCGTGCTGTTAACTTGGTGTGACGGTCTAAGTTCTAGTAAAAAAAAAATCAAATATATATCCACCGAGGCAAGCGCTAAATACATTTCAAGAAGTGGCTGAGAAGCAGAAGCGATGTATGTTGTAACATTTTGCATTGCTTAGCAAGTAACATGAAAGACACTTCACTCCCGTGATTAGCTCAAATTGTCCCCTCCCACCGAGTGCGGCAAGTTGTTTGGATTGCTTTGTTTTGTTTTGTTTTGTTTGTTTTATACACAAAAGGCGTAGACCTAGACCACCTCTACCACCTCCAACCCCATTCCTGTGTTGGACAGTGGGCTTCATTCATATCCTTCTTTTCGCACACCTCCGAGCCCCTTCTTGGATTTTCGCATTCAGTTAATACCTCTGACTTATGAAGAGCCATTTTAAAATGTTTGAAGTACAGGTACTAATGGTCTTCTCCACAAACGAAGTTGGCGTATTTTTCCTCTGCGTCGTACCCAAATGAATCAAACTGGCCATCTGGGCGAAGAAGTTGGGACGTGGGAGTTTTCAGCGTAGTATGTCCTTGATCAAGGCCCCATGCTTTGTTCATATGAATGCCCCCTTCACCTTCCTTGTGGTTGAAGGCGAACGCAAAGCCACTATACGTCGTTCCAAAGTTAATGGCAGCTACGGCAATGTACCGTGAATTGTCAGAAAGCATCAGTCCTTCAAACGCTAAAGAAAAGATATATATTGTCTCTAAAAAACAAGGTATCGTTAGCTTTATCGGCTTTATGATTAACGTTTATTAATAATGACTTCCGACATTTTATTATATATAAAGCGAGAATTTTAGGCAATAAACCTTGCAAATAGAATTCTATATGTGCTATATTTTCACATGTGAAGAAAGCGTACAGCATTCTTCACATGCGAAAATATAACCAA
This sequence comes from Pachyseris speciosa, assembly GCA_016490735.1. Lineage (NCBI taxonomy): Eukaryota > Metazoa > Cnidaria > Anthozoa > Scleractinia > Pachyseridae > Pachyseris > Pachyseris speciosa. The sequence continues at coordinate 445,255 of JAEMWC010000043.1, read as the reverse complement.
TCACCGTCCAGAGTAGAATCGCTTAGCCAATCAGAGCAAAGCACTCAAATGGCTTCCGAGAAGCGTGGGCTCAGCGCCCGCTCGAAGTTTGTGTTTCAAAAACATGGCTTCGGCTTCCCGTTTTGTTCCACTGGATTTACCGTTAAATGATTTTATTGGGGCGCAATCGAACAAAAACAAGGGGGCGAACATTCAAGGAGGAACATTCAACATTTCTATAAACAGTGTAAGTCAACAGAGTGCGAATTTGTTGTTGCACAGCGCGAAGCGCCGCCATCACATGATTGAATCTGACAGCCGGATTAAGGACAAGCGAAAACATTTCACTCTTTGTATTTACAAATTCTCCCGTATTTTTCAGTTATTCTAACTAGGAAGTGATATTTAAGCTTGTGTAACCTCTTTGTCTACTTGTTGCTGTCCTGGAAACCGGACATGTTTTTTTATTACGCTCGGTCATGTAGATCAGTCTTGTATTTTTGCTGTTCTTCATGTAAGCTTATTGAATCGGGAAAAACAAAACTGATTTCAAGAATAGGTTTAATTCTCGTTATATATATAATAAACAAATTACAGCATAGAAAGTGTTTTGTACGGATTTTTATTCACTCGTTGGAAAACTCACTCGTTCGCTGCGCTCACTCGTTCGTTTTCCCAAGTTTTGCAACTCGTGAATAAAAGTCCGTACGTCGCACTTTCTATGCCGTAATCTATATTTATTTCATAGACACTGGCGTTTTACTGGACAATACACCACTTGTACAATTCATACGAAACTACATCTGGGACCCGAGTGCGTGTTTTCCATATCCTCACTGGTGAGAATGTTGATGGCGGCATTTCCCGCCATTTCACGGTTATTTGTGTAAACGGTCAGTGAAACATGGCTAGCGATAGTTTTGTGAAGTTCTCTGAAGCCAACGTACAATTCGTCACTAAAGAACACAGTCAGGAAAATGCTAACACGACGAATGACGAACTTAAATTATTCAAGGAATTCCTGGCAGGTGAAGAAGAAAGGTGAATTTGAAGAAATTTCAGCCGTTGACCTGCAATAAACCACTTTTGTTTTTCGTCTTTGTCATAAACAACAAATATTATGGTGGCTCGAAGAAATAAATTTTATTCTCTCGTCTTAAAAGAAAACAATTCATATCTTCGCGCCATTATACATTATCCTATATCCGATGATATACCTGATACTAAATCAGGCGGATGTCTTAAGAAAAGAATTCATGTCCCAGATGCATCTGTTTACTCACTGATAATTCATTGAATAATTCCAAATATCAAAAATACGAATAAATCTGATGAAGAGGTACGTGACATCGTTCAGTTGGGATGGCATATAAATTGCACAGCTGGATAAACCCTCCAATAGCTTACAACAGTTTCCGTAGATAGTCTACCAACCAGCAGAAGTGAAAAAACTCGCTTGATATCAGTTATGAATCTTCGAAGATCCATAAAATCTTTTCTTTTTTAGTGAATATGTTTAATCTGAATATTTTGATAGTCTTCTCATATACACACAAAGAACTAAATACCGAAATTTAGAACCTTTTTGGACAAATAAGCAGAAAATATACTCTTGATGAGGAATATACTTTATTGTGAGTAATGACGCATGTTAATTAGCTGTTTTGAAGCTCTTTTCTGAGGGGCTTTGGCCCTTGTGGCCTCCAGGAGCCACAAGATGTGGTCATGATATGCCTGAGCTTCCGTACTTCACTGTTGCTGTTAGAGGAGCCATCTTCACCATAATAACACACGATAAGATTTTTATAAAACAAGTTACGGAAGATTGTCCTAAAAGTAAATAATCAAAACACGAAAGAATCAAATATGGATTCACGAATTAGTCTGGCGAGGAAATCAAGCACGGCTTGTTATTTACTAGGTAGGCGGGCGAAGCCTATTTTGTAATAATGCGAAACAATTGAAGGGTTTTTTCCCCATCTGTAACGCAAACTTGTTCACTAACTTCCGTTCCATTTTCTAGGAAAATGTAACTGACGTACTACAGCCCATTTTCGCTGTTTATAAAGACTGGAAACAAATACAATATTCTAATCTAACAACTGGATTATACTGAGGAAAGAAGTAATTTAAGTTGAAAACAAAATGTCGATCATACAAAAAAATCAATAACGCAAATCAGGCACCTGAACTATTTCCGGCTCTATTCCTAGAAAATACAATGCGTTTCATTGAAGTGTTTAAGTTGGATTTGCTAAACAGATTTTTTTAATGAATGCTCAGTGTTTGGAGCAAAGCGCTTAAGTTGTCCAAAACTCAAACGTAAAGCTACTTTTCCTCATGTCCTCCTCTTTATTACTGTTATATCAAAGTATAATAGATATTTATGTATATATGTTTCAGGATTATCAACGAAAGCATCCGATAAAGTGATCCCACATAAAGAGACACCCGGGCCTGAATTGTTTAGGACATTGTTTGGTGTACATTAAATGTTACCAGTGTACAACTTGAAATAACAATTATGACACTAGGAAAACATAAAACAATTCCGCCTTACCTTTCAGATTGTAAGCCATTTTCGTTGTCTTTTATTCTTTCTCGCAGCAAACTAGTTTTAAGACGCCTAGCGTGGCTAGGGCTTCCTATTTACTTACTACGCAGACGAAGCCGTTTTCCAAGAATCTTAGAGAAGTGAAGGGATTTTCCCCTAATAGCGTCATTAACTTGCCTAATAACTTCCGTTCCATTTTTTTAAAACTGAAATGGGAATAATTAAAGCTGATGTAGCCCATTCCGTTTTGACTGTTTGCTCAGACTGGAAACAGGTCCAATCTTCAGATATAACAATGTCAGGAAAGAAGTCATTAAGGTGTCATTTTGTTTTGCTTACAACATGCAAACGACACATCAATCATACAAAAGACCTTGTAAATCCTCACTTCTGGTTTTATTCCTAGAAAAGACACTGTACTCCTCATTTAGTGACGCATGCAAATTAGTATAGCCCTGTGAAGCAAAAAAAAAAAAAAAAAATCCTACCTTTTCGTGGAAAGCACTAAAGTTGTCTAGAGGAAACTTGTACTCTTCACTGTATTCATTCGGTTTTATTTTGTCATTACAGTTTTGAGCAGCGCCAAACCGGCAGTACTTGCATCTGTTAGACGTCGTATAGATATTGGTTCCTGCATATTTATTTATTTGTTTATTTATTCATTTATTTATTTATTGCGAGTAACAAGAAATATTAGATACTTGGCTTAGTCCAGTAAGTCCTGGAGACGGCTGATAATCATGCGGTGGCGACAAATATTATTGCAATCTATGGCAAACCAAATATCGAAACTTACACGGGTAACAAGAAATAAATGATGAGATAAATTAAAGGGAGAAAATCCCTTTCAACTTATTTAGCAAAAACACTACAGATCAATACTTTCGTCGCGACTTTGATTCTCGGAGACTTGAAATCTAATGATAGCACTTGTGGGCCTATTGTTTGTCTTTCTTGGAAAGATGACGACATTATAGTTATCGCTTTAAGGAGTACCGTATAGATACTAGCTCCTTGATGTGCTGAAACAAAGGTTTTAAGAGATTGCTTATAAAGTTCTGTTGTGTTTTGCAAAGGAGGGGGAGGGGGGAGGTGTGCTGAAACAAAGGTTTTAAGAAATTGCTTATAAAGTTTTGTTGTGTTTTGCAAAGGAGGGGGAGTGGGGAGGAGGCAAGGGTATTTTTGTGACGCCTTGATCCGGTTTTTTGTGCTCTGTGAATCGTGATTTGATAAAAAAAAACTGTTTCGTGATTGAAGTGTATTCCGTAAGGAGTGAAATGCAAAAGTCCTTGGCTGTGAATCGTGAATAGATAAGAAATAAATAGTGAATGTCTACAGTTGAGTTCGTAGCTGAATTTCACTGCATTGTGATCAGATTTTTTCCGTGACCTTAGTGAAGTTAACACTTGAGTCGTGATTTGTGAAATCGAAAATTTAGTATCGTGACTTCATGACAAGATCCCCCCCTTGCTCCCCCTCTGCAAAATACCCCTTCAGTTCTTCATTCTAATGTTGTTGTTGTTGTTGTTTTGTTTTTGTTTTTGTTTATCTTTCTCGCGCTTGTAATGATCCAAAGCACTGGAAATCAATATATTGTTAAACCATGATAAAATCTTCCGGTATCCAATACTATTTAAGCAGAGGTATCTAATCGTCCTTTTTTCTTTTTCTTTTCTTTTCTTTTTTTTTTTTTTTCTTTCTTTAATCATTATTTTTCACGGTAAAAAATTCATCAGGTATTATAAGACCTAAAATCTTAATCCTTATGTTACCTTAACTTACAACAATATACTACTTATAAACCTGTTTTCCATGAATGCCGTGTGTTTAAAAATTAAAATATATAAGTCTGTTGGATCTTTCGATCATTGACCAACATTTATCATGGTCTAAACATCTTAACGAAATTACTATTTCCTCTGGTATAGGTGCACTCCAAAGGCTAAGGCCCTTTATAAGTGAAGACACGGCTATACATATCTATCGAGCACTTATTGAACCACATTTCGACTACCGCTCTCCTGTTTGGGACGGTCTTAGCAATGAATTGGCCGACAAGCTTCAAAAATTACAAAATCGCGCTTTTCGGATTATCACGAAGTCCGATTATTATTCTAGTGCTTCTGACCTTCGCGCTAGACTTGGATGGGATGACCTTTCTACCAGAAGGAAGAAGTTCAAAATGAAACATGCTTAAAACGTTCAATAATCAGACTCAGGAGTACCTTCCTGTCTGTCCATTTGTACGTTCACCAACCATGGCCGGTCATTAAGTCCCTCACTTATTCCCCCTCCCCCACCCTCAACTTGCAACAAAACACTCAGAGACTTACACCCTACTTAAATGCCACAAGAGGTCTCATGAAGATACTAGCTAATTGTTTGATTCCACTTTTAAAATTTCTACTGTTTTGCGGATGTCACTTTTTGTAACCTAAAAACCATATGACACCCTTTCAAAGGCAATTAAATGAGACAATTTTAGAGTACAAATATTTTAGAGAAAGAAAAAAATTACTGTCCCTAAGGTATGCACGTATGGAGCCTCAAACAAAGTAGGTGGAGGTCAACTAGAAAGCCTTCGCTACTTTGACCACCACACACATTTTATAACCTGTACTGTAATTATTTTATCTTGTAATCATCTGTAGTAACTATACTTTTCTTTCTATGTTAATTTTATGGGAATAGTGTGAAATAAATGAATCATAAACATAGTCAGAGCGTACTTTTACTTGCAGTAAGATACATTGCTTATTTCCTGTGTTCAGAAAATTCTAAAGCTACCTTGCTAAAACAACACAAGTGCCTTTATTTGACAAAATAAACATTTAATACGAGTTCCCATGTGACTAATACTTTAGCTAAAACCTAACACAGCATTAAAATAAAAAGGACTTGTTACTTGACAAGCTCTCCTCTAGTTAACATTAAGATGTATGGTTATGTATTAATTAAATACGTTCTGACATTTTCGGGCGCATTGCCAAACTAACTTCGGCCACTTTAGAAAACAATGAAAAAATATAAGTAGTTATGCATAGAGGAAAAAGTGTTCCAAGTTCACCCTATATTAGATCATGGTAACTTCCTCGTACTGGCATAGAACTTCTCCTATACGAATAGGTCGTCCCCCTCCATCAAACAGCCCTGGCCACAAGTAGCATGCTATCCTTAATTCCTCAACGGGTGGCAGTTCATCTCCAGGTTGCATTCTCGGCCGCCTTTCTGGACTAACGTGGTATCCCAAGTTTTTGTGAATATGTTTCAAAATGGAGGATTGATACTCGATCTTCATGGGTGGTACCTGGGTGACTATTCTCCAAGACAGTCGAATGCAAGCCTGAATGTAATCGTTGAGTTGTCCGAGCAACTGTTCAGAGACTGTAAAGGTACACGAGCTTTCCTTGGCGAGCCATGTTTTCCATTTTTCTGTCACTTTGCTTGTAACTCTCTGTGACATCAAACAATTTCGGAGTTACACATCGATAACACCTTTTAATATGGATGCTATAATATCTCACTCATCTTCTTCACAAAAGTAAAAGTCATTAAATTACATTTAGGCTGTAAAAGAGTATTCATTTGCATACACTTCCCCACACAATCGTTGGCTTTGGCTGTGTCTTGTGCCTATATGATGAGCTTTTGCCCTCGCCATACTGAAAAGTCAGCTTTGACGCTCATGTCAAACAAGCAGCATTTCTTGTTTCCTTGGTTTCTTATTCTTAGTCTCGCTGTTACCAAAAAGACATTGCTGACTTACCTGCTGTAATGGTTGCAGGTTGCAGACGTGCGAAGTTTCCTTCAAGGAAAGGAAAAGAGCATCGAGAACGTCACTTTGGTTCCCAACGTGCTGGCTGCAGACTGTCACGTCCAATGTAACTTCACCTGGTATTACCCCGGTCTTTGCAGACAGAATGGAAGAATAAAGGGGAGAGTGACAGTAAACCCAATGTGAAGCCAACGCAGCGAAATGAATAAAATAGCTTAGGATTCAACCTCAGCTTAATAAGATACAGAGATATTGTTCTTGAGTCGTTTAGTTTGCAAAATAGGTCTGGCTATTTAATCTTTTTACCTTCTTAGTATTGCAAGTTACATGAAACGCTCAGATAAGCGTTTGCGACTGATAGTGCTACCTCTTTCCTTGAACAATATTCTTGACCCATCGCTGGTGCAAGTACAGTCATGTTCGTAATAATTTTGGTAAACAATTCAGCCACGGCATCTCTTATCTCCTTCATTTCTTCATAGGCCGTCTGTAAGAAAGAGAAGTTCGTCATTAATGCTCCTGAGAGAACAAATAACTAAACCACATTTCTCTATTAGAGGTTTTTTGTTCAATCGCTTTTGCTTGTTGGTGTCTTTCTTGTTACATAAGCACTTGAATGAATGAATGAACGAACGAACCAATGAACGAACGAATAAACAAACGAATGAATATATGAATGAATGATTGATTGATTGATTGATTGAATGAATGAATGAATGAGTGAATGAGTGAGTGAGTGAGTGAATGAATGAATGAATGAATGAATGAATGAATGAATGAATGAATGAATGAATGAAATCTTTATTTCAACACGATATCGTTGTCAGCACAGCTGGTGGGGTTGTGCATCTAAAATGATTACATTCTTAAAACTATGAACGTTTAAATAAAACCCCTATCATGTAACATCTAAATGATCACTTTCTTACTTTTATTCAAATGTAAATGTAAACAGTATCACTATGACAATAGGTTGTTCCAAAGAATATTTAAGTATGAATAAAATCCGTATTAGTGCAGTCATTTTGAGGATTGACCTTTAACTAAGTGGAACAGAAACTTTCTCCTCGCCAATCATTTAGAATTAACTCCACGAACAACATACTAAAAGTCCCAGAAGATGCAAGCACGGGAACACCGCCAAAATGCTATCGGAAAAAAAAACCACACCTTTGCTGCTTAGACATGAAAACGAGGCTGAAAACCAGATCTTGTTCATTGTTCTTGTTTATCATCAGAAGTACACTAAAATTGTCAAAAATTGATTGACTCTACTAAAAAGTTGTGTACATACATTTATCTGATGCAAAACAAGATAAAAATAGCTCGAACAACAGTAGATCGTGTTCGCATTAGGACGGTCCACACAATATAAATTTTAAAACACGACAGTATTGTGTAATATGCAATTGCGCTTAACATCTGGTCCACAAACACCATAAACCTGAAATTTTTATTTTGGTTACTGAAGTCTGACATTTTTCTCAAAGTTTTAGGTGCCTAAATTTTCACTGTTTCAATACACCTATCCTGACCCATCTAATCTTCTTCAACTTCATCGTCATCATCATATTGGTCCGAACTATTTGTACATATACTGTACCCCTACACTGAATGCATGCAGAGGAACACTCGGGACCATACTTGCGGTAGGTTCACCTTGTGCTGGCACAATCTGAGGAGCAATTACATCTCACAATCCGAAGAAGAGATTCAGGAGCTGCTGGTAAGTCGGTCATTACATGGATTATTTGGTCACCAGTAACTCTCTATCCGCAGTCTTCAATTGACATGTCTTCCTATTTACCTTGCCACTGTTTCACCTGCAGGTACACCTTCTTAAGCTGTGGTAACGCGCCGCTACCGACGTCGGTGGCAAATTTTGAGGCTGTATCTGTGAGCCCTTGGTTGCAAGTAGTCTCACAGTATCTTTGGTACCGTAACCTATCAAGGATGTCTTCATGCTTTCCACCGAATGCATTATCGCCTGCCGACACAACATGACCGAAGACCTTTGCTTGCTCTCTTAAGTGTAGAGAATTGGTATATTTCTTTAAAGCTGCGGCGTTGCCAATTCCGTAGAAGCGAGCAGTTGTGTCACACCCCAAAACCAAGTGACTAAATAACATGCTTTGACAAACATCACTACCTGACTGCCTCTTAGCGGTCTTCACATTCCATACACGTCTTTTTGAGTTCTGCTTTGGCTCCGGCTTGAAATAGAGGTCCCAGCCATCTAGACGGGTGCAGAAGCCCAACAGGGCAAGTAAGTTCCTGTCGTCGCTAACAAGTACAGCGTTCTTTTCCTGAGCATATTCTACGGCTGTCTTCACAATAAGTAAATCGACGTCACCTTTGGCTTGTTGGCCTGTTGGACAGTTGTTCTGCTGGAGACACCTGCTCGGCATATTTATGAACCGTTGCTTGTTTCTGATATTTGAAAGGAAGACCTCCTTTTTGAGTGTGACTTTCATGCTCCTTGAGAAGGTTACAGTTAAACCACAAGCAGACACAGGCGAAAGAATAACATGGCGGAAATACAGAAACAAGAGCGCTACACGTGTGTATGTTGTAGTTCAATTTTATCCTTGGTTCAAATTTTAATTTTCTTTTGTTCTTGTGTATGGTCATGTATGATAATGAGTAAAACAAAGAAAAATTAAAATTGAACCAAGGATAAAATTGAACCACAACATGTATACCTCGTTCTTGAAACCACGAGCAAACACAAGCGCAACCACCAAAAGCCTTACAGATATATATATATATATATATATATATATATATATATATATATATATATATATATATATATATATATATATAGATACACCTCGTTCTTTAAGCCACGGGGAGACATAAGCGCGAGCTATATACCTCGTTCTTTAAAGCATAAGCAGACACAGGACCAACCAGCAAAAACAAGTGCCTTACACATGTGTATACCGCATTGTTTAAGCCGCGAGCAGACACAAGTACGTGATACTCTTGGGTAAGTCTCGTTCTTTAAACTACAAGCAGACACAGGCAAAAGAATAACATGGCGGATAAATGGAAACAAGCGCGCTACGCATGTTTATACCTCGTCCTTTAAGCCACGGGCAGACACAAGCGCAACCAGCAGAACATATGTCTTACACATGGGGTCTTCCGATTTTTCTTTTCCTTTAATCAGGCTGATCTGACGCAAACAGCTTTGGCATTTGTCTTTGGTCCTGAAATTCACGCTGCAAGACTAATGGTACACGGCATCGGCCGCTGGTAAATCATGAACATGTAGTATTCTTGTTCGCACAACTTCAGCCCACGTATCGCACCTTTCGGCTTATGCCTCTAGTACAGTGTCTTTAGTTTACGGGGTTGTCACCCTGTATACGGCATTCCCTTGTCTTTTCTTTTGTTCCTCAAAATCAACTTTCGAACCACAAAAGAAACAGTCAGTTTTAAAACAAAAGGACTGGTCAGCCTCGCGATTCAAACAACGTGATGTACTTGGTGTCTCTGAACTTTCGCTTTCCTGTTTTTTAGCTCGGGTGATGTTACTTTGATGGCAATGAGCCCGTCGACGTTCCTGATGTACCTTTTGACCTGGTGTAGTTTTCACGGTGTCATTACCCTCTGCACCTGCACGATTTATGCCATCACTTCCCTCCTCGTGAAGAGTTACGACGTTGTCATTAAGCGAGGTATGGCAAATTGCCCAAATTGCAAAAAACAAAAAAAACAAAAAAAACAAAAACAAAAACAAAAAAACATACATATTGACAGATCTTATCAAGAAAAGACGTTTCATTTAAAATAATCTTCATGAAAATAAAATTTGCATGTTTACATCATAAAATAAATCTCAGATATGCTTATGTTGTTTTTCTATGATCATCTCATTGAGTCTAAAACCATTAAAATATCTTTTGTTGCAATTAGCTGCAGGTTGACAGGTTTTTTCTTTCCAAGTAAAATGACTGGACTATATCACAACCTCCAAATAATCACTTTTCTTAAAACTATGTACATCTAATGCGACCAGAATCCCTATGAAGATAGGTGAGTGCAAAAGCTTGATCAAGTTATCTAAATATGCGGGCTTACAGTTTGGAATAAAAATTGTAATAATAATCATAGCCTAATCATCAAAGCATTGTTTAATCATGAAATTAGTTTAGCGGGTTAGAATAAATGCAAACTATGACATGCATCTGATATCCGTGCTGAAAGGAAATTTACTTTCTATTATGTATTCACGTTGACAAGGAATTCCTAAGATACATGTAGTTGGAATAGATCCAAACTTCTCACCTCAAATATCATACAAGCTAGACGTGGGTAATTTATCATGACGTCGACCTCTTCTTCAGATCCATAAATATCCTGCATTTTGTCACATGCGTCAATTCTGTCCTCGTCACAAAAGGCTGCAAAATATTTTTCCACATCTGACGGCCTATTGGAAGCAGCGGTGTCCTCGACTTGTCGCTGGTCCCTCTTCACTTGTTTTTCGCTGAGATAAGCAAGCCTTCAAAAATATTGTTCATGAAATGAAACACATAACTGTGATAATGTTTACTACAATGCTAATGACAGCGATGTCATGTCGGTTCATGTGTTCATTTTTCACGGGATTTTTAGAACTTTTAATGTTTTTAAATTTATTAACTGTCTGACTTGGCTGAGAGTTCTAAGACAAAACAGTCGGGTTGCAAATAATCGAATCAACTTTCCCCAGAATGTTCTCAATATTTGTTTGTATTTGTTCCTCTCATAAGTAGCATTAAAAATAGCACCAGCACCAGAATCAGCATTAGCATTAGCATTAGCATCAGCATCAGCATCAGCATCAGCATCAGCATCAGCATCAGCATAAGCATTAGCATTAGCATTAGCATTAGCTATAGCATTAGCATTAGCATCAGTACCAGCAGCAGTAACCGTCGCAGTAGCAGTTGCAGTCGCAGTCATGTTAAGCCTGGTTCACACTTGCGAGATAAACACAGGCGTAAGCGCAAGCATAAGCACAAGAAAACGCTAGTGTGCATTGAGGTGAAATAAGCACAAGCATCGCGCAGAATGCCGCGACACATCCGGGACTTAAATGCAGAGTCCGCGCGAAATTTCAAATTCAATCAGGCTGCCCGATGGTTAAACAATAAAGATAATGACCAGAAAATGGGCGACAACGCATACTTCTTTGGAGTGCTTCATACTTGTGCTTTATACTTGTGTTTCGTAGTAATTATCATATGGCTTTTGTAGATGAGACATTGATGGAATAAAGGAGACATTTTTTGAGATGTTACGAATAGTGGATTTAGTCGTTTTCTTTTCCTGAATTTGGTCCACTTCAGGGAAATATTGTATGAGGAAATATTTGGAGGAATAATTTTTCTCCTTCAAAGTGCCCCTCTTAACGGTTATCATACGGCTTTGAAAGTATGTTGTTTAAGGAAGCTTTATGCCAAGTTTTAACGGAAAATGATGTTTCGAAGTGGTCGTTCTGTCCAAGTTTTGAACACTCCTGCCGATCTTTTAGCCTTCGTTCGCTTCGGAGACTAGAAGAACAATAGAACGAAACTCTTCTGAATTTCCCGGTAGAATATTAATTTATGCCAAGCTCCGCTCCGCAAACAATAGGAAACACGTCGACGCTATAAGGCATTGAAATTGAGAGGTGATGAAATGTATCACTTAACCATCTTAATTAAAGTAATGCTTTGCGTGAGTTGCAATAAACACGAAGTCTCAACACACACGTGTTCATCCCAAATTTTCAACATGTCGTCTCTTTTGCAAGAGATGCAGCGCTTGATCGGGAGCTCTTTTTAGTGCTCATTGAATCCCATTGAATATGACAGGCTGTAGTTCCTCCACTCGATAAAGTACTCCGTCTTGCCTTTTTGGAGTATTTCGGCGACAATTCGCTTGACCTCGAAAACTCCCATCACGGCGGGCTTTTCCTTCGATCGATCGATGCTTTGCACTGAAGCTGCGATCGCAATCATAACCGAATAATGACCCGTAGAAGCCAGGAGGATGCCTGAAACGCTTAGTCATGTTGTTTCGAAACGAACTTGAACGAAATCAATGAATTGGATTACAAGCTCAACCTCTCATATGTTTTGATTTGCCGAAACAAATCAAAGTTCGAACAATTATTTTTATAAACCATGGAACATGTTCCCACAGGACTGAATAATATTGGCGAGACTGAGCTGGCTTAAGCCGACTACTTGTTGACAGGTTTATTTCAGTTCATTGCTTCAATAATTCCTAGATAAGCGGCAGCGATTTAAGATTTCGAGCAACTATAGAATACAGGGCCACTTCGGTCCAGCGTGCCCGAAGGCTTTGAAGAACGAGGCATATCAGAATGGGTCCTATTGACATGCGAGAAAGTGGCAGAGTTTATAGCATGAGATTACCGGTAACAGCTAACCCCCCCCCCCCCCCTCCCCCCTTGACCCACGTTTGGGTATAGAGGTGCCGCTGGGGGGTTAAAATCCTGACCCTATTTAGGACAAAAATAACCTTAAAATACCTACCCTGTGTAGGGCAACGCCCTCTATTTTAAGACACTTTTTAGGACAAAGGACAACATCCTATCACACTCTCTTGTTTTACACAAGTGTTTTAGTGGCAGTTGTGATCGCATTTAAAGTCCCATTGTCATTGTCAGTCCTGAAAATGGTGTAATGTTGACTGGTGACCTGCTGAATAAATACTGATAAACGTCTCCGATTTCGGATTCCGTTCGGATTGCTAAATAGTTGATAGCTTGCGAGCCGGGCTTGCGAGCAGGCTCTCCAGTTTTTTGTTGCAGAGCGAGTGGCTAAATAGTCGACAACAGTCTTGAAACCATACCCTGTCTAGGACTAGTCCAGACCTTTTTCAGGACAACTCGCCTTAAATTATATACCCGGTTTAGGGCGGAGGAAGCAAAAACCATACCCTATCCAGCGGCACGTCCCCGTATAGGCCATTTAGGGGAGTACTCCCCCCGAGGGGGGGGGGGGTTAAACCCCGCTATTACGTACAGTTTGGGTCAGAAAAAAGAGTTCATGGCATTCGGATGTTGTTAAGCGTGATTAAAATCCATTTCTTCGAGAAGTTGTTTTTACCATGGCGAATCAATTTTCTTGCGCCCATTTTATCAAGCGTGTCTATCGCTCCGAGCTTCTCTCAGCTCGAGCTTCTGGAAAAAGAAAACGAAAACAAAAAACAAGAGTGACGACAAGGGGGTTCACTAAGATCTGCTTTAAAACCGCTTAGACTGCATGAAATTATTACAGATGACGTTTATAGTTTTAGACAGTCTCAAAACACGTGAAATTTTTCTCACGAACTTGTTAAAAGTTTTTTTGAATACCGAACGCGGTCTCTATTGTTGACTTTATCACACCTTGATATTCCGATATGTCTCCCAACGCTTTGATTGACAGCCGTATAATTCGCCGAAGAGTTACCGAACAGACCGAAATACTCCCAGAGCCAATCGGTGGACCAATCATAGCAGACTAGCTCTGAGCAAAAAGATAATTATGCCGCCTATTAGAAAATGGAGCACCGTAAGTAGATGTCGCGAAAAACAATAGAATTCTGCGCGATGAAAAAGAAACATTTTCCTTTTTCTTGTGCTTATGCTATGCTTATTTCACAAGTGGGAACTGGTGTGAAATAAGCATAAGCATAAGCGTCATCTTGTTTCTTCCGCCATCTTGTTTATCCCCCGATGTGACTCCCACTGCGCATGCGTAGGTGGCTAGTCTGAACGTCATCGTGCTTATGCTTGCGCTTACGCTTGTTCTTATCTCAAAAGTGTGAGCCTCGCCGTCACCGTCACCGTCGCTGTGGCAGGGAGCGTAACAGCGAATGTTGCCGTCGAAGTCAAGCTGTATCAGTAGTTATAGTGTTGGTACTTGCCGGGTTTTCATCTTATTTAGCTCTTCTTCTTTTCGCATAAGACGTTCTCTGCATTTTTCTTTGAGTTGCTTGTTTCTGTAACGAATAGATATAGAAGAAAGCAGTTCAGCAGTTCAGCAGTTCATTCATTTATCCATCCATCCATCCATCCATTCATTCAGTCATTCATTCATTCATTCATTCATTCATTCATTCATTCATCCATTTGTTCACAGATTTGCGCATAGCAGGCAAACAGACAATATGACCTAGGCCTACTAGACCTACTAAGCCTGTTTATCCCAATCCGAAACCAGCCTACAATTTTAGTGGAAACAAGAAACAAACAAACAAACACACAAAAACCAAAAACAAAAATAGTTATAAAAGTTAAAAAAAGAACCTGTAAAAAGATAAATTTGACGGTATTTGGGGGAGATAAAACACATATATCTTTAGTTTGTATAAATACTTTTATTTGGTTTATAACTTGGTTTTATCTTTGCTTTGTGTGCTGTGTTGAAAATGAATTTCTCTGTAATTGGACGTTGGCTCCAGTTCTCTATACGCTACTCTTGCACGTTCATAAAACAATAACAATAACCCCCGCTGGCACGCTTTCATCTACGTGCATAAAAGAAAGGAGAGGAAGTGAATGGCCTCTTTAGGAATCCTTTCGAGCTGGCAGAACATTGGGGATTTGATCACAAATAGGATAAATCAGCAAATTAGAAACAAAAAAGTGGCTATAAGTTTGGGAACTCACTCTTGCGAGAGCTACAAAACAAATCTAGTCTTAATCTCCACACGACGATACAAATGGTGTGATAGGTCAGTGGCAAGCACAGCACCCTTTTTTGTGGATTGGATAGGGCTAAACAGCAGTAGGCCATGAATCGCAGTTCTGATTTTTCTTCGTTAGTTTTGAAAGGTAAGCTCAGGTCAGTTGTAAGCGTAAATAAAATTGGTGTCGCAAGTGAAGCCTGTTATTGATTTATGAGCGTCCAAGAGTAGCGTATAGAGAACTGGAACCAGCGTGCAATTACAGAGAAATTCATTTTCAACAAAGACGAAAAAGAACAAGTACACGTACTAACAACAGTCATACCTATCTGAAATCTCTTTCACTTTCCCATTCTTTTCATCGATTTGTTTTATTAGGTTCTCCGTGCTAAACAAATCAATTAACAAACGTAAAATGCCAGAGACATAAAATCTTCACTCTTTTGTAACAGAGGATTCTAAATAACTCTAAGTAAATTAAAGCATTCAGTTTATATGCTATCAATTGAAAACGTGTTTGTTATAACAACGTCACGGGTGATATGAGGAAGATTTTCTACATATCTAGCAATGTACACCCAATTTAAAATAAAACATTAGAAAATCCGTGAATACCTAGCCTACAGCGAAGAACTCAAGACCAATACGTAACATTAGTATAAATTTACTAGCGTTCTATCACGAATACCGTTCTTTAATTGGCTACGCTACTCGCTATCTATTCTGTCATAGATAGCGAGTAGCGGTTGTCCACAAAATGGCGGCCGCTTCTTAGCGTTTTCGAAGTGCCTGCGAAGAGGATTTAAATAATTTACTTGTTTAGTTTTGAACAACTAGTAGATTTATACTAAAACAATTAGATTATTTGCCCTCGATTTCTATGCGTGATAGCTGATTCCGGCTGCGCCCTCATCAGCTATCACGCGATAGAAATCTCGAGCTCATAATCTAATTGCTAAATATAACCATTGTTTGGATAGATTTGTGACTGCGTAGACACAAACTAAGACAAAGCTTTGGTAAAAGAAGCAAAGTATTGTGTATCATACTCACTGTTTTATAATGATAATTATTCAAAACGGGTTTAAAAGCTCAGAAGGTTGCTTTTTTTTTTTCTGCATTGAAGTACATGTGTAGACCTTATCAAGAAAACAATTACTTTAACGTGGCTCCTAGCGGTTTCTTGCATTTTCAAGCACTACTATTTTGATGGATTATTACTACCAACTTTTATATGTTATTAATTTTAAATTGGTATTAAGAAAATGCCCAATTATTGGTGAACAAGTTATGGAACTCTTCTTGACATAACAGATTACCATAGCAACACCATAGCCTGTTAAAAATACCCCTTATTTTAGCTTTCAGCTACAATAACTCGAAAACGAACTCGGTGACCCTCATTTTTTTTATTTTCGGAAAATGATTAGCATAATGTAATAAAAATTTTTGCAAAGTTTAAAAAAATTATTGGAGCTGATTCAGAGCCACCTTAAATTTTCGAAAATTTAAAGTGGCTCTGAATCCACTTCACTCACGAGGAAACACATGGGGAGACAGTGCATGCACATGTTGTATGAAAGTTCTTCATTTCAACGGGCTTTTTCATTTTTAGCAAACCCTCCGGGAACATTTTATCTTCAGTAAAGATCAGTATAACAGCGATATTCAAACTCTGATGGTATCATTTTGGGATAATTTTGTCTTTCGCCTCGACAATAACCTCAAACACCTTTCTGGCAGTGGAGGAGGAACCGAATTCATTTTAGGGTGGATCCCCATCAATGCGAGGTGATGTCCAATGAGGCCCGATATCCTTATTTTTTGGTTTTGTTTTGTTTTTATTATCATTGTCATTATCATTATCAATATTATCAATAGTATTTTCTCTTTAATTCAACACAGAAGAAAAATAACAAGAACAAGAACTGGAAGAAATATTCTTACTTTTCAGAGTGCGCTTTGACTTCTTTCGTTAGTTCGTCATTTCTAAAATAGGAATTTCAATTAAGAAACGTGAACTGTGGAAGCATAATAAGAAAAGCAAGAATTTTGCTCTTTCATAGCAGAAAATTAAAATTATGTAAAACGGTTGCTTGAGATCCTATGATAACTTGTTTGCCATGGAAATGTCAGCCATTACGTGAGAAACGTTTACGAAAAGAAAAGCAGCTGCTAAAAGATTAGAAGGGGCAAACTAAGAGGCTCACTGAGACAGTACTTTAACAAATCATCATGTCAAGTATCTGGCAGATTAATAAAAAATAAAATAATAATAATAATAATAGCAATAATAATGATAATAATAATAATAATAATAATAATAATAATAACTTTATTTAAGTCACAAATATATTTAGCCGAGCACAGATGATCTACTAGACTTACCACAAGTCGACCTCTCGAGTCTCACAGTAGAAAAGCCGATCGGACAGAGCTTTTTAGGCCACGAAGCGGCTGAGTGAGCGACGAAGTCGCGAGAGGTCGACTTGTCTCGCTTGAAGGGTTTTCATTTGCGTTTCGCGCCAAAAATGGAGTGACGTGACTTAAGGCGTGACTCGCATTTGTCAATTATCGCTTTCGCAATCGACCTCACGTTGGAATTTCAACCGCAAGTCTCGTTTCGTTGCTCAAAATTACTTTTGATTGACACCTTTATCCCCGAGGGTCCCAAAGATCTACTCTGATTGGTGTAAGCCCAGCGAGCCGTTTAATTGGCGCAATCAAGTTTGAAAAGTCCTTCGTCCCGCGCTATATTAAATAGGACGAAGGACTTTTTCAAAAGTCTAATGATCTACTAATTGGGGAGACTAAATCAAATCAACTCTAAATAAATCAAATGATTTTGGAGAGAGGTAAAACCGGAGTACCCAGAGAAAAACCTCTCGGAGCAGAGTGGAGAACCAACAAACTAAGCCCTCTTATGACGCCGAGTCCGGAAATCGAACCCGGGACACATTGGTGGAAGGCGAGCGCTCTCACCACCTCGCCAACCATGCTCCCACAGCCAGGATACTTGATAGATGTCAAGTTAGACCTACAGAAAGGGTGGATGACTTCTAGAAAGTTAATAGATATGAGCTCTTCTCCGAAGATACCGCCGATACTATCACACAGTAAAATGCTCTTGTGCAGTGTTGACATGGCTCGGAACATCAATAGCATCTTGGTTTGGAGTAAAAAACAAACAAACACCGAAAAACAAAATGAAGAAGAAAACAGCACAATCGCAGAACCATGAGAGAGAACAGAGCACGTCACCCCTTTCTTAAATTTAAGTGGGAGGCTGAAAGCAAGACAATAGGAGATCGAAGAAGATAAAGACCTGTTACGATAAAATTAGAGAACATATACCAACGAAGAAAAATAATTGGTAAAAGAAGAAGAGGTAGGGTGTATTGACAGTATGAGTGTATCATAATAATAATTTATAACGGCCATGAAACTTCAGACACAAATTGTTTGTTTGTGTTTTGTAAGTCTCTCTCATGAAAGAATATCTGTAAATGAATAGAACCAGTGTCTGAACTAAGACCTTAAAAGGGATTTCCTCCTCCATGCCACAAGACTATTACCCTGTTGAAATAACTGACTATAGACCCATGGCCCAGAATACGGGTGAACAGTCTCTAGGGCAAGCAGTACGTTTTTAGCACTATACTTAGAAAAGTACTATACTCAGTACTATGCTCTTAAAAGCTTACTCTTTCTTAGCAAGTACCAATTCCCTCTCATTTTGTTGCAGCTTTTCTTCAAGACCAGCATTCCTGTCATTTTAAGGAAAAGGTAGCAATATAAGACTACAAGACTATTATCCCGTAGAAATAACAGACCATAGACCCATGGCCCAGAATACAGGTGAACAGTCTCTAGAGGAAGGAGTACGTTTTGAGTGCTATACTTAGAAAAGTACTATTTTCAGAGCTATACTCTTAAAAGCTTACTCTTTCTTAGCAAGTACCAATTCCCTCTCATTTTGTTGAAGCTTTTCTTCAAGACGAGCATTCTTGTCATTTTAAGGAAAAGGTTAAAAATTAAATAAATAAATAAATAAAATAAAATAAAATAAATAAATAAACACAATTAAATATCTCCATGGGTAAATTTCGACGTTTGCTTTGCATATGTGCCATGACCTAGAGAGGTATCGTTTTATTTATAAATCGAGGTAAACAAAAGCAATCGAAAAACAACAACAACAACAACAACAACAACAAAAGTCCTCGTTATTTTTCTATAAACATCACATTAAAATTAGTTATGAGTGTCATTAACCCTGTTTTGCCATTTATGTTCTAACGTTGTAGACGGTCACGAAGTTTCGTCCTGCTTACTCTAAACCTTATATATGATAAGTTAGCCAGGGAAATAAATGCCTTAGTCGCAACCTCCTCTTTGTCTATCCCATACCCTTTCTAACCAAATACAGCTGTTGAGTTGATAATATTGTCAGGCCTTGGCACATTAACTCAGAGAGGAAACCTAAAGATCTTGATCGGAAAATACTTTATAAATATTACATAGTAGAGTCGATTGATAAGTATCTTTCCATTCCATGTGGCCTAGGCCCCTGTGCTTATTTTTACGGAGCTTAAGCAACGAAGACGGCGACGGCAACGAGAACGTCACAAAACGATAGGCTTAATTAGAAAAAACAATGCTCCGCACGTGCATCTTGCATTTTGGTACATTTCTTTGCCGTCCTCAGTAAAACAACAACGTGAAATGACCAACTTTTGGGTTTTGTGGAGAACGTGAGCGTATGACGGTGAACTCTTAATTCTTTTTCCCAACTTCAACGCCTTTTTTGCTAATTTAGCTCCAGGATAATTCGCCCACATTTTACAAGTTAATAAAGTTGGAATAATCGCGAAAGAGTTACAATAACGAAAAGTTACATTTTGAAATGACGTTTTCGTTGTCGTTGCCGTCGTCGTTGCTTAAGCTCTCATTTGTTTTCTCAGGGGAAGGACGGGGTGGGGCATTGAAGATACCCCCGATGGCACGTTTTCATCGATGTGCACAAAAGAAAGGAGAGGAAGTGAATGGCTGTTTAATTTTAGGAATCCTTTCGAGCTGGCAGAAAATTGGGGATTCGATCATAAATAGGAGAAATCAACAAATTAGAAACAAAAAAGTGACTATAGTTTTCGGGAACTCACTGTTGGGAGAGCTACAAAGCAAATCTAATGTTAATCTCCACAAGAGGATACAAATGGTTTGATTGGATAAGGATAAAAAGCAGTAGGCCATGGATCGCATTTCTGATTAGTTTAAAAGGTAAGCTCAGGTCCATTGTAAGCGTTAATGAAATTGGTGTCGCAACTAACTGAAACCTGTTATTGATTTATGAGCGTCCAAGGGTCGCGTGTATACGTAAAGAGAACTGGAGCCAGCGTACAATTACATATAAATTCATTTTTAACACAGAAGAAAAAGAAAAAAATATACGTCCTAACAACATTCATACCTATCGGAAATCTCTTTCACTTCCCCCTTCTTTTCATCGATTTGTTTCATTAGGTTCTCTGTGCTAAACAAATCAATTCACAAAATGTAAACTGCAGAAACATAAGTGGAGAAGTAAAACCTTCACTCTTTTATAACAGAGGATTCTAACTAAAGCTTTTGGTTAATATGCTATCAAAACGTGTTTCCTATTAATAACAAACGTCACGGATAACATGAGAACGATTTTCTACAATATCTAGCAATGTACAGCCAATTTAAAATAAAACATTAGGAAATGCGAGAATTCCTAGCCTACAGCGAAGAACTCAAGACTAATACCTAACAATATAACTTTTTTTAGATAGATTTGTGACTGTGTAGACGCCATCGAAGACAAAGATTTGGTAAAAGAAGCATGCAGAGAATAGTGTATCGCACTCACTGTTTTATAATGATAATTATTACATTCTAAACGCGGTAAAAAGCTCAGAAGGTTATTTTTCTGCATTGAAGTTGACCTTATTAAGAAAACAGTTACTTGAAGAGAAAAAATTTCTAGAAGATTCACGAGGGAACACTTGGGGAGAGAGCACACGCACATTTTGTATGAAAGTCCTTCATTTCAGCGGGCGTTTAATTTTGGGCAACCCTCCGGGAACATTTCTCCTTCAGTAAAAATCAGTATAACAGCGGTCTTCCACCTCTGGTCGTATCATTTTGGGATAATTTTGTGGCTTGCCTCCACAATAACCTTTAACACCTTTCTAGCAGTGGATGAGGAACCGAATTAATTTTAAGGTGCCCTTTCATAGTAGAAAATTAAAATTATGTAAAACGGTTGCTTGAAATCCTATGATAACTTGTTCGCCATAGTAACGTTAACGTTTTGTTTAGGAAGCATCCAGGATTAAAGAGAACAGCAGCTGCTAAAAGATTAGCATATCAAGTCAAAAATATCCAACGGTACTACGTATACATTTTAAGTTTAATTGAGGGGTGGAGCCACAGAAACCCAAACTGAAACCTTATTTTTCCGAGCCGTCGACAAAAATTGGCAAACTAAGGGGAACACAGACAGTACTTTAACAATCATCATGCCACTGTGTATGAACTATCTGTCAGAATAACAGCCAGGAGACTTGGTAGATGTCAGGTTGGACCTACAGAAACGGTGGATGACTTCTAGAAAGTTCATAGAAAGGAACTCTTCTCCTAGGACTTAGAATATCCAAACACTGTTCCCTTTATTGCGAAGATAATGCAGATACTAGCACACGGTAACAAGCTTTTGTGCAGTGTTGACATGGCTCGGACATGAGTAGCATCTAGGTTTGGAGACAAAAAACAAACAAACAACCGAAAAAGAAAAACAAAACAAAACAAAACAGCAGAATCGCAGAACCATGAGAGTGAACAGAGCACGTCACCCCTGCCAAAGAGCTATAGATATATTGTTATGGTTAGATATCATAAATAGTTAAAAAATAAGTTCAACAACATCTTTCACATTATCTAAACCGGAAGCAAGGACCTTAACAAATCGAAATGAATGGAACCAATCATAGAGATACTGTTTACTGTCAGATTGTGAAAATTATCCAGTGAGACTATGTTTGATTTGATCTGATACAAAATACGAGGCACCTTCGCTTATCGAGAACAGCAGGTGGAAAAAAAACATTCCTTCTTCATTATCTTTGATCCGTTTACCACCGTAGAAGAACAAGTTTGCTATTACAACCCTTCGGTAAAATTAAGGATTCAGAATGTCGGACGACAACAATTAGCAAGTGTTTGAGTGCGCCAGTAGCTTTACAGGTCTCCGTTGCTCGCTGTTAAGTTGCACTTGTAGTTTAGAATAAACTTTACCCGTTTGGAGTTTATATTGTAACCTTACTCGGAGAACCTTAATTTGCATCAAAAGAGAGGTGGAAGGTAACAGTGGGCTCAATTATGGAACTTACCGTCTATTCATTGATTCTTTTTCGTTTTTCATCTCCTTCAAGTCACTCTCCAGGGTCGTATTCCTACAATAAAAAGGCACAATTAGTCATATACCAAAACCCGTTTTCTTTTTTTCAAATATTTAACAATTATTCACCGAAGTGGAGCTGAATACTACTTGCTAATCACTTCCGAGATAACTCCTCAGAGCGATCGAAAAGCACTATTCACCCTTGTGTGGTATATACTAATATAAGATATCTTAAAGACAGAGCGAGGATTCATTGAGGCCTTTGAAACCGAAGGGGCTATGTCAAGGGATAAAATAAAATCGTCCATTTTCAGCTCTTAGGATTACAATGTGGGAGATGTGTCACCCAAACTTTAATCGTTTTAATAGGTAACGAAGAACGGCCTTTCTCCTAGAGCTCCATCTTATTGGAATGTTTTTCTTGCTTTTGTATTAAAAGCTCAACGTCTTCTGGTGCTGGTTATTTTTAGCAAGACAAACTTAACATTCTTCAGCTTCAATGAAACCAAGATATTTGACAGCGTTTTATCGCATATAAAAAAGTAACAAACGTCCACATTCGACAAACTTCGGACACAATTCCTGCCTCTTCGGAATGAATTCGGACAAATACAATAGCGCAAAGTTGTGTTCATTTTCTTAAGTCAGTTTAACGCTAATGCTGGAAGGACAGATCCACCCTAAGTTTTTAATAGTGATAAGTTTGATGTCGTAATTATAAGTGAAGCTTGTAATAGACTTTCTATGAGCTTTCTAGAGAACTGGGGCTATCCTACCATAATAACAGAATATAATTGCAACGCAAATTAAAAGAAAAAGAACAGTTTTGTGAACATACAGCAGTCTTACCTTTCTGAATACCACTTGACATTTTCCTCCTTTTTATTGATTTCTTTCTCAAGGCGCACATTTCTAAAATAAAAATGGTTAAAGAACGTAGGTTAGAGATATAATTTGAAAGCAGAAATTGTGGTTTGCATAACAGGTAATTCTACTGGCATGGAATGTGCTGCATCAAAACTTAGTTCGCCATGGCAGGGTCAACCATCGTATGAAACTGAAGTAAAACTTGTGTAAGAGCCTCGGCTCCTCAAGGGAACGACATCGAAAATAGCGTGGAAAAAAGTGAGAAGTGGTATCTACCCACCTTCCAAAATACAGCCTAACAAGTAGTGGGGATGGGGTTTGTGAGTTAGATAGCGGAGTGGCATATTGCCGGTCCTAATATTAAATTCATTTCTTTTTTCTTTTCGGACAAAATGTGTGACTTGATTTTTCTCATTGCTTTATGTTTTCAAGCAACGGTATTTAAACAGCCATTTTATTCAGAATTAATATTGTTTTTAAATCTTTGCTGTGTTTTTTGTTGGTTTCTTTTCTTTTTTTCTTTTTTTTTTATATTGACATCATGTAGTAACAAAATTAAAGAAGTAGCTGAATGGCATTAACTTATTACGTTAATTACATAAAAAAACATAAATAAATAAATAAATAAAAGAAAAAAGAAAGCGACATAAACACTGGAAAAAACAAGTTTAAGGAATTAACGAAACAGTCACGTGTCGGGACATAACAGAGTGAATACTTACATAAAACAATATTACAATACTGTTAATGATACAAATTGTTTGTGTGACGAAAAAATTAATGAAATAGTAGTAGCAATAGTTGGTGGGAGTCCAAACATGTTAATTAACTAAATCACACAGTTGTTTGACCTAATAAAAGGGAGGGAAAAGAGACTTTCGAGAGTTATAAAAGAAAAAAAGTCATGAACTCTGCATATATGCCACAAGAGGTTCCCACCTTTTGCTTCCATAGCATAATGTGATTTTAAGAAACGGAGATAGCTAATCATGTTTGGTAAAGTTTCCTCCAGTTTACAGACCCTTATATAATAACAAGTCAAAAGACAGCACAGGTTTATTATTAGCGAACGGTTTGATTTGTCTGACCTCAGACCCAATGCAACCTTTCCGTCGAGTCTGTCCTTTTGGGATAGAAGATTTCCTTTTTGAAAGAAGACTGTTACGCAATTCCAGAAGAGGGTTATCTCGTCACAATACCAAAACAGATGAGGCAATGTTTCAACTGCTGCTTGATAAAAGGTGCATTTCTCGTGTTTGTTTCTTGGGTGATGTTAAAAGCAATCTTATTCCTAAATGAAACTCATGTCTTATTTAAGGCATTTCATGCAGTTTTGTAACCTTGTGGAGTTAACTGGAGCCAAGCTAGAATTGGAGATCATTTTATTTCCACTATTAATAGAAAAACAATGTTACCTCTCTGTATATTCTTTGAGTTTTTCATCCTTTTTATCAGATTCTTGTAATAGTTCGCCATTTCTAAACAAATTTCAAATACACAACAAGACAAGTACGCCGTAAGAACAGACAGTAAGAGCTGCACGTAGTTAAATATTTCATAAAAGAGAAATTTGAACTAGAATTCTTAAACTTTGGTGGTTATGGCAGCCAAAACCTGGCCTCACAAAGCAAAACTGCTTAAAATACCAATTAAAGCATTCAAAAAAATTGAGAGGGGGGAATCCATCCCCTCTTTTTTTACGCGGGAGTTCATTGACAAGGGAAGGGACTCAAACTCGGTCGCCACCGAAAATTTATTCTGTCATACTTCTTCTCATTTTTCGTATTGCTTAGTGACAGCCCATAATTTAATTTATTTCAAATAATTTTTAGGTGATCCCAACTTGAAAATAAGCTGTAATGCCAATCGTTTTCTGAACCTTCGGAGAAAGCGCCGGCAATTAATTCTTTGAATATTTTTATTCTACTTATAGTTTTCTTTCATAGGTTCGGCAATGCTAACGGGTATTTCATAACCTCTTGCATGATAATTGTTTGGAATTTTGTTCCAAAAAACAAAAATAAACACATACTGTAAGGCTGATGATGACGAGTAAGTAATATTTCCATTTGTTGTATTCTTTCCAGCATAATAAGCTATTGTTAAAAAAAAGATATGGTAGCCCCAAAGTTTTCAGAACCTTGAATGCACAGACCCCGAATTTTCGTTATATTGAATAATGAACTGATAAATCTTGCTAAAAATAATAAATCCAAATGAGAAAACATGAGGGAAATAAAAGCGAACGAAACGTTATGTATCGCGGAAGGAAACCTCACCTTTGACTCAAACGTTGAAGCTCTTCCTCTTGTTTAGAAAACCTGTTAAAACAGCAAATTGTTATCGATACAACAAAACGTAAATCTGTAATTTGAACATCTTAACTGCCCATACACCTAGTACAATAGCTTTTCCGTTAACGCGTGTGCAGACGTTTTGCTCTGTCTTACTTTCCTATTTCTTCTGACACCAGAAATCGTAATAACTTACTGTTCGTTAAGTACTTCCACTTGCCTTTCCTTTTGTCTCCGTTCTCTTTCGAGCCTCGTAATCCTAGCAATCCACAAATAAAGCTGTCAGCGGCTGTCTTTCACCCCTTCCCCCCCCCCCCCCCTCAACCCTCAAGTCTCCTGCAATATCCATATGAACGAAAAACGTTTAACCCTACAGTCAACTGAGATAAATACTTATATAATACCCGTGCGAACTCTCGTAACAACATCTAACATTGTTGGACACAATTGCAGCATTGTTGGCAGTTGTTAATCAGTGTTAACGACAGTGTTAAAAACGGTTTCAACAAGCCCCACAATCTTGGACACACTCTGGCAATGCAACGGGTTCTGGGGCAAAAAGCTGTTGATGCGTGTGGGAGTCCAGGATTGTTGCGAACCCTATTCAAACGGTTCCAACATTGTTATGATCATAAGACAAAGGAAGTCTTGAGGCTTGTTACCTTCAACGTTGCAAGCCTTTCAAAATTCGCCTGCATGACAACTGCCAAAAGCACCCAACGGCATCCAGAACGGTGTTCAAATGCACCCTGGACATATTGTACCTACCAATGTTGCATTGTATTGATTAACGACGTTGCGAATTTTTGCACGGACCTCAAGATTAGTAGTACTATATAAATGAACTTGAAATGGAGAAGGACTCTTATACTCTTATAACTCTTATACAAATATATGTAGGGCAATTTAAAGATATGATTCAACAGGGCCATAGCGAAAGTTAAATTCTCTTGAGCCAGCAACGCATCTTTGTCTAGGTTTGGAGTGAAACAAACAAACAAACAACCGAAAAAAAAAAAAAAAGAAAAAAAAAAAAAAAAACAGCAGAATCGCAGAACAGCGAGAGAGAACAGAGCACGTCACCACTTTCTTAAATGTAAGTGTAAAGCTGAAAGCAAGGCAATAGGAGATCGAAGAAGACCAACACCTGTTAAGATAACAGTACCATCGAAGACAAATAATTGGTAAAAGAAGAAGAGGTAGGGTGTGTCGACAGTATGAGTGTATAATATTAATTTATAACGGCCATGAAACTTCAGACACAAATTGTTTCTTTGTGCTTCGTAAGTCTATCTCATGAAAGAATATCTGTAAAGGGATAGAACCAGTGTCTGAACTAAGACCTCAAAACGAATTTCGTCCTCCGTGCCACAAGACTATTACTCCCTAGAAATAACAGACCAGAGACCCATGGCCCAGAATAAAGGAAAACAGTCTCTAGGTTAAGCAGTTCGTTTTGAGTACTATACTTAGAAAAGTACTATATTCAGAACGATACTCTTAAAAGCTTACTCTTTCTTAGCAAGTACCAATTCCCTCTCATTTTGTTGCAGCTTTTCCTCAAGACGAGCATTCCTGTCATTTTAAGGAAAAGTTAGCAATATAAAAAAATCAAACACAATTAAATATCTCCATGGGTAAATTTCGACGTTTACGTTGTATATGTGCCACGACCTAGAGAGGTATCGTTTCATTTATAAAGCGTGGTAAACAAAAGCAATCGAAAAACAACAACAACAAAAGTCCTCGTTATTACTCTACAAACATTACATTAAACTGAGTTATGAGTGTCATCAACCCTGTTTTGCCATTTATGTTCTAACGTTGTAGACGGTCACGAAATTTTCGCCCTGCTTACTCTAAACCTTATATATGATAAATTAGCAAGGGAAATAAATGCCTTAGTCGTATCCTCCTCTTTGTCTATCCCATACCCTTTCTAACCAAATACAGATGTTGAGTTAATAATATTGTCAGGCCTTGGCACATTTACTCAGAGAGGAAATCTAAAAACCTTGATCGGAAAATACTTTATAAATATTACATAGTAGAGTCGATTGAAAATTATCTTTCCATTCCATGTGGCCCGGCATCTTTGCTTATTTTTGTTTTCTCAGGGCAAGGACGGGGTGGGGGCATAGAAGATACCCCCCGTGGCACGTTTTCATCGATGTGCACAAAAGAAAGGAGGGAAAGTGAATGGCTGTTTTAGGAATCCTTTTCGAGCTGGCAGACCATTGGGGATTCGATTATAAATAGAAATGAACAAATTAGAAACAAAAAAGTGACTATAATTTTCGGGAACTCACTCTTGGGATAGTTTCCTTCGCAGACGTCTTTTGGCTCGTCACGCGTTTCTTGCCCACGAACGTCTGCTGAATTGAACTGCCACTTCCGTTCGCGGCGGTTAGCCAATCATAGTTTGTTTTCCAATTTATGGAAAGTAGGACTTCGACCCGGGATTATTTTCACAGACGATGCACGTGAATTGGGTGTCGATTTCCATTCTTACGCAGCTCGTGATTGGTTTGTTCAAAACAGAGGCTAACCGCCGACGAACGGAAGTGGATGTTCAGTTCAGCAGACGTTCGTGGGCAAGGAACGCGTAACGAGCCCAAAGACGTCTGCGAAGGAGGCTACTCTTGGGAGAGCTACAAAGCAAATCTGATGTTAATCTGCACACGAGGATACAAATGGTTTGATTGGATAAGGATAAAATGCAGTAGGCCCTGGATCGCAGTTCTGATTAGTTTAAAAGGTAAGCTCAGGTCCATTGTAAGCGTTAATGAAATTGGTGTCGCAACTAACTGAAACCTGTTATTGATTTGAGCGATGAGCGTCCAAGAGTCGCGTGTATGCGTAAAGAGAACTGGAGCCAGCGTACGATTACATAGAAATTCATTTTCAACACAGAAGAAAAAGAACAAATACACGTACTAACAACATTCATACCTATCAGCAATTTCTTTCACTTCCCCCTTCTTTTCATCGATTTGTTTCATTAGGTTCTCTGTGCTAAACAAATCAATTCACAAAATGTAAACTGCAGAAACATAAGTGGAGAAGTAAAACCTTCACTCTTTTATAACAGAGGATTCTAACTAAAGCTTTTGGTTAATATGCTATCAAAACGTGTTTCCTATTAATAACAAACGTCACGGATAACATGAGAACGATTTTCTACATATCTAGCAATGTACAGCCAATTTAAAATGAAACATTAGGAAATCCGAGAATGCCTAACCTACAGCGAAGAACTCAAGACTAATACCTAACAATATAACTTTATTTTTAGATATATTTGTGACTGTGTAGACGCCATCGAAGACAAAGCTTTGGTAAAAGAAGCAGAGTATTGTGTATCGCACTCATTGTTTTATAATGATAATTATTCTAAACGTGTTTGAAGGCTCAGAAATGTGTTTTTCTGCATGGAAGTTGACCTTATTAAGAAAACAATGACTTGAAGGGAAGAAATTTCTAAAAGATTTACGAGGAAACACTTGGGGAGACAGCGCATGCACATGTTGTACGAAAGTCATTCATTTCAGCGGGCTTTAAATTTTGGGCAAACCCTCTGGGAACATTTCTCCTTCAGTAAAGACCAGTATAACAGCGGTCTTCAACCTCTGATCGTATCATTTTGGGATAATTTTGTCTCTTGCCTCAACAATAACCTTTAACACCTTTCTAGCAGTTGAGGAGGAACCGAATTAAGTTTTGGGTCCTCTTTCATAGCAGAAAATTAAAATTATGTAAAACAGTTGCTTGAAATCCTATGATAACTTCTTCGCCATGGGAACTTCAACCATTAAGTGATAAAAAATTTATTTAAGAAACATACGCGATCAAAGAGAACAGCAGAGCAGCTGCTATAAGATTAGCATCTCAACTCAAAAGAATCCAACGGTACTGCGTATAAATTCTAAGTTTAATTGAGCGGTGGAGGCCACAGAAACCCAATACAAAACTTTTTTTTTTTCCCGAGCCGTGGAGAAAAATGGGCAAACTAAGTGGAACACAGACGGCACTTTAACAATCATCATGCCATTGTTTGTGAACTGTCTGTCAGAATAACAGCCAGGAGACTTGATAGATGTCAGGTTAGACCAACAGAAACGGTGTATGACTTCCAGAAAGTTCATAGATAGGATCTCTTCTCCTAGGAATATCCGAACACCGTTCCCTTTTATTACGAAGATACCGCCGATACTAGCACACGGTAAAAAGCTCTTGTGCAGTGTTGAAATGGCTCGGAACATGAATAGCATCTAGGTTTGGAGTAAAACAAACAAACAAACAAACAAACAACCGAAAAAGAATAGAAAAAATAAAATCAGCAGAATCGCAGAACCATTAGAGTGAACAGAGCACGTCACCCCTGCCGAATTAAGAGCTATAGATATATTGTCATGGTCAGATAACCGCAGGTGGAAACAAACATTCTTTCTTCATTATCTTTGTTACGTTTACCACCGAAGAAGAACAAGTTTGCTATTACAACCCTTCGGTTTAAGAATTCAGAATGTCGGACGACAACAATTAGCAAGTGTTTGAGTGCGCCCGTAGGTTTAAAGGTCCCCGTTGGTCGCTTTTAAGTTGCACTTGTAGTTTACAATAAACTTTACCAGTTTTGAGTTTATTTTGTAACCTTACTCAAAGAACCTTAATTTGTATCTAAAGAGAGGTGGAAGGTAACAGTGGGCTCGATTATGGAACTTACCGTCTATTCATTGATTCTTTTTCGTTTTTCATCTCCTTCAAGTCACTTTCCATAGTCGTATTCCTACAATAAAAAGGCACAATTAGTCATATACCCAAAACCTGACTTTTTTTTTTTTAGATATTTAACGATTATTTATCGAAGTGGAGGTGAATAGTACTTGCTAATCACCTCAGAATTAATCAGAGCGCACGAAAAGCACTATTCACTTGTGTGGTATATACTAATATAAGATATCTTAAAGAGAGAGCAAGAATTCATCGAGGCCTTTGATACCGAAGGGGCTATGTCAAGGGATAAAATAAAATCGTCCATTTTCAGCTCTTAGGATTAAAACGTGGGAGGTGGGTCATCCAAACTTTAATCATGTTAATTGGTAACGAGGAACGGCCTTTCTCCTAGAGCTCCATCTTATTGGACAATTTTTTTGTTGCTTTTTTATTAAAAGCCCACCGTCTTCTTCTTTAGGTTGTGTTCAAAGGGTAATACTGGAAGGACAGGTCCACCCTTAGTTTTTAATAGTTGAAGTCGAGAGTAAAGCTTGTAATAGACTTGTTATGAGCTTTTCAGAGAACTGGGGCGATCCTACCATCATAACAAAATATAATTGCAACGCAAATTAAAAGAAAAAGAACAGTTTTGAGAACATACAACAGTGTTACCTTTCTGAATACCACTTGACATTTTCCTCCTTTTTATTGATTTCTTTCTCAAGGCGCACATTTCTAAAAAAAATTGGTTAAAGAACGTGTATATAATTTGAAAGCAAAAACTTCCGGTTTACATTGCAGGTAATTCTATGGGCATGGAATGTGGTGCATTAAAACTTAGTTCGCCATAGCAGTGTCAAACATTGTATGAAAAAAAGGGAAAACTTGTGCAGGAGCCTTGGTTCCTTAAGGGAACGACATCGAAAATAGCGTGGAAAAAAGTGAGAGGTGGTATCTACCCACCTTCCAAAATACAGCCTAAGAAGAAGTGGGGATGGGGTTTGTGAGTGAGATAGCAGAGTGGGATATTGCAGGTCCTAATATTAAATTCTTTTTTTTTTTTCTTTTCAGGCAAAATGTGTGACTTGATTTGTCGCATTGCTTCATGTTTTCAAGCAACGGTATTTTAACAGCCATTTTATTCAGAATTGATATTATTTTTAAATCTTTGCTGTGTTTCTTGTTTGTTTCTTGGGTGATGTTAAAAAGCAATCTTATTCTTAAATGAAACTCATATCTTACCTAAGGCATTTCATGCAGTTTTGTAACCTTGTGGAGTTAACTGAAGCCAAGCTAGGATTGGAGATCATTTTATTTCCAATATTAATAGAAAAAGAATGTTACCTCTCTGCATATTCTTTGAGTTTTTCGTCCTTTTTACCAGATTCTTGTACTAGTTCGCCATTTCTAAACAAATTTCAAATGCACAAAAAGACAAGTACGCTGTAAGAACACAAAGTAAGAGCTGCACGTCGTTAAATATTTCATAAAAGAGGATTTTGAACTAGAATTCGTAAACTTTGGTGGTTATGGCAGCCAAAACCTGGCCTCAAAAAGCAAAACTGGTTAAAATACCAATTACTGCATTCAAAAAAAAAAAAAAAAAAAAAAAAAACTCGAGAGGGGGGAATCCATCCTGTCTTTTTTACGCGTGAGTTCATTAACATGGGAGGGGACTCAAACTTGGTCGCCATCGAAAATGTATTCTGTCATGCTTCTTCTCTTTTTTTTTTTTTTTTTTTTTTTTTTCTTTTTCTTTTTCTTTCTTTTTTTTTTTGTGTGTGTGTGTGTTTTTTTGCTTGCATTGCGTTGCTTTCTATGTTCTTGAGAGCGTTATCGTAGACTGATACGTCTAGTTGTCTTCAAATTCATAGAGCTTGCTGTCAGTCGTTTTCTGAACCTTTAAACAATGGTATCTGAGACCGCATCTCCGTTATGTTTCATAATGGCTCATTTCTTGTAAAAAAAAATTCGAAATCAGTCAAAACAATAAAACAGGAGGGAAACAAGATAATTTGTTTAGTGAAATTTTACGCACCTGGATTAAAGCTCACCTGTGATTAAACTGTTCAAGTTCTTCCTCTTTCTTAGAAAGTCTGATAAAACAGCACTTTGTTAGTAATGGAAAAACATACAGCTGCATTTCAGCAGCTACATTGCTCGTAGCTCATTATTCGTCCAGCTGTTTACTTTGCTATATAACATCATCTTCGTCTTTTATGCGTGTGCAGAAGTTGTGCATGCTGATCGGTTAGCTCAGTTGGTAGAGCACAGGAAGGTCCCGGCCGGACCAACACTCAGGGTCTTTAAATAATTGAGGAGAAAGTCTTCTCGGAAGGACGATAAACCGTAGTCCCGTCTTACAACACTTGTGAGACTTATTTAAATAAGTCCCACAGGTTAATAAGTGTTAAAATACTTATTAACCTGTGGGACGTTAGAGAACCCACATACTGTTCGAAAAGAGTAGCGGAGGTGTCATGGTCTATCTCTGTCTCTCGTCTGTGTCTCACATTTATCAGTGCGTGTGTTGTGTGGCTGGGTGATATCAAATATGGACTGATAGTGGCTGCCAGAGGCTCCTTTACATAGAAGAATTGTAAGCCGCCATGAAACTATGATATCTACTATCTATCTATCGCACATGATATGTGCGATACTATAAATCCCGATTACTGTTACCGTTTGATGCCAAAAATCGCAATAACTTACTGTTCCTTAAGTAGTTCCATTTGCTTATCCCTTTCTCTACGTTCTCTTTCCAACTCTGTAATCCTATTAATCCACAAAGAAAGCTTTCAGTGTCTATCTGTCACCCTCACCCCCCCCCCACCCCACCCCCACCCCCACTCCACTTATCACTCCTCGTGCAGTATACATAAAGCGTTAAGCCCTATATAGTTAACTGAGATGAGATGCTAAAGCTAAGACCCGAGTAAACGCTCGCAACAACATCTAACATTGTTGGAAACGATTGCAATATTGTTAGCAGTTGTTCAGTAATGTTAATGGTAGAGTTAAAACGGTTTCGTTAGGCCGAACGAAGGTTGTTATTCTCTGGCAACGAAATGGATTTTGGGACACAAGGTTACCTACAAACCTGCTTTCAGCTGCTGTAATTTTGAATCGAGTGAAACTTGTGCCCGAGTCCAACATTGTTTCAAATATTACTCAAACGCACCAATCATTGGTGCGCTAAGATTCAATGATCACACCACAACAAAGATAACAAGCAAACCAAACAAAAGTTAGAAGCCTTGAACATTTCACCCAACAACACACGAAAATACCAAAACACGCAACAATTTAACCCCCAATAATGCCCTAAACTGTGGTCAAATGCAGGAATCATATTGAGCCCAACAATGTTTGATGTTGTCCAACGATATTGCGAGTATTTCTAAGCGGCTTTTAGATCAGTCAGACGTAATATTAAATTGGGTTGGATATTTATGGACGGCCTAACGTTTCTCAAATCAAGTGTCAATCTAAGTGTAAAACAAAATCTGCTTAAAGGCTCCGAAATTGTAAACATAACTTCTATTCTCAGTTTTACCTTTCGCGTTTAATCGTCATTTCCGTATCGAACTGCTTCTTCAAATCAGCCCTTTTTCTTCTATCGAGGACAGTGAGCTCTTCCCGTCTGTCAAACATAAAAAAGGTGGTGACCATGTTACGTGTGATTCAAAATAAACCTTTAATTACTTTAAAAGTTCTTCTGTCAATCATCACGTTTATTCCCCCCCTCCCCTTTGAGTGATTTGCCTTGTTTTATAATATATATATATATATATATATATATATATATATATATATATATATATATATATAAACTTGAGGCCATATAAAATATAAACACGCATCTGACATGAATCTGTTTAGTTCTCTAAAAATAGGGAATGGGTATTAAATTTATTGCATTCCCGATAGGGTTTCCAATTTATATTCAGCCCTAGTCATCTTGTTGTTGACTTTACGCGGGAAAAAATTTACTTGGTGTCTAAAATCATCATCATCACCATCTTATTATTATTATTATTATTATTACTATTATTATTATTATTATCGCTTTTATTACGACACACATTCACCACATGCTTACATTATTTCACAAACTACTAGAAACGTTTGTTTGTATACGTACGTACATTATGCACTTAATGTATGGTTCCGAGGGAAACAGTTAGTTTTGTTTTCCCGAGAGTCCCGATGTTTCCCGAGACGTAGTCGAGGGAAACATCAGGACTCGAGGGAAAACAAAACTAACTAGTTTCCCGAGAGATCATACATTAAGTGCTTTGTTATATACCGAGACTTTCCCTTCAACAACCACAGCAAAATGAACTGACAAACAAACAACGACGGCACTACAAGAACACGTTTTTCTTCACAAGCCTGCTGATTGAATAATGTACAAATGGCTAAAAGTACCTGAAAAAGTAGAATATGCCTTTTTTTGTATTTTCCGAATCTTTTCGTCCTATTAGATGCTGAATTTCTTTGGCTGATACGAGAGAAAAACATTTCCTTCTAGTCTCAGGTTCCATAACTTTTGTATTATCGTTGGTTTAAACAGAAAACTGGCAGTGTTCTCACGTCCGCCTTCGTCAATCAAGCTGACGTGAGCACGTGCTGAAGATCATGCCACTGTTTAGTCATGCACTAATCACGTGCTGTGGTATCCTGCGCGCGGGCAACAACTGCGGAATTGTATCCCGATCGGGATCCATTTGAATTTGGTCAGGGACACGTGACCAAGAATCAAGCAATCGCAGTGCTCGTTTTGTTGAGTGAAAGTCTAGGTATATAACAATATATATTAATACTCTGACACCTACATGCAGTCTATATTACACATACATACGCATATATACCCGATAACCTTTTAACTGGAGCGAAATAGGTGATCACCGTGACGAAGGACAAAGGGATTACAATGGGGATACATTGTGGATTCACTAAGTAACGTCTGTGAAAGATATGCCCTTCATTTTCTTATATCTTAGTCCCACAACTTAGTAAAGTCTCACAAAGTTCACCTCCATCCCCCTGGTCACTTCCACACAAGTGGAAATCCTCTTTATCTTTGCTATTCGTCAGGTTAGGTACCACTCAGACACCGTAATTTTTGGCAAGTAGGTCTTTTTGATCGTGTTCTTTTTGAATATCTGAACAAATCCCATAATTTCACAAATTTGGTTTTTATGACTTTATCACTTAAGCACTCTATTAAGAATAGTTATTTTAATTTGAAACGGCTCATCCGTTCGTTTTGCCTGCACGAGACGGAAATTTCTACTTTGTAACGGCTTTGATTCAGACGCCGAACTTTTCATGTGCCGAACCTAATGCATGAATTATTATATTGTATATATTTGAGCAGTTTTACTCAGAACTGGAACTGGAACTGTATTAGGAACACCCGTAGAACGGCAAATTAGGCTCGACATCTGAATCAACGGGCATACATTTGTTAATTTGGGTCGCTCTCAATTGGAATTAAGTTAAAAAAAAAAAAAGCTACTTGAGTACCACAACCTACTTTAACAACAAATTATCAGTACTAAGAATACATAGATTACATGTCAGTGACATGTTGAGTAACTCATGTGAGAAACATAACCTTGGAGAAGTAGTTTTCTTATCAAAAAAGATTTGGACACCGTATTTTAGTTGGTTTAGAATACAGCCCAGAATATCTGAGAGCAAACTGTCCGATTTGATCTCGGACAGTTTGTAATCGGAAAGGCCAGATCGAACAGTCAATCAGCCAACAAACATTAAGCACTTCATGGCATTAGCCTATAAACTTTAACTACCTAGCCCATGCTAGTCACTCAAAATTAAGGAAAATTCATGAGCAAACAAACGTGGACGAAATAAATGACCCAATGACTTTTATTCAACTATGTTTTCCTTAGCTTTTGACAACCTTTTAACAACCTTTGACTTAGAAAGCCTTGAAATTTATACAGTTGTTGAAGTTGAAAACATAATGAATCAAACGCATTGCCTAAAATGAAGCGACATCATCCGGGAGTTTCATGCATGACGCGCGCGAGATTTGAAACGAAACAGCCTATCAGACGGCCAGACAATAAGGAAAATGGCCTAAAAATGGCCAACAGCTCGTAGATATTGAAAGCTTGCGAATTTAATATTTTCACTTTTAAAAAGTTTGCATATGGCTTTTGTAGATGAGACTTGGATCTATAAAATGAGACCTTTTTTTGAGATTTTACCTCAAGTGGATTTGGTCTCAAATTTTACTCGAAATTATCTTATTTCTCGATCTCTTTGTGTGGGAAAATGGCATGAAAATATTTCAATGCCGAATTTTTGTCCGCCTGAGTGCTCTTCAAAAAGGTTTGCATATGGCTTTTATTACTCGTTGTTTAAAGAAGATTCCTTCCAAGTTTCGAGGAAAAAAAATCGTGGGAAGTGGTCGCAAAATCTAAATTTCGAAAGATTTTACTGTCGTTCAGGCTTCGCTCCTTTCCAAAGACTTGCATTACAATAGCTCGGGCTTGCTTTGAAATTCCCGCTTGAATTTAATGTATTCATGGCTGCGCATCCGTTAACAATTGGACACATGCCGCAGCAATTGCTTGGGTGGTTATTTTGAACTGAGCCGGGCTCTTGTCTCCCATGCTTTGACATGTTGCTTTAAAATGATTTTAGACAACAGCATACAGTACTTGGATTAAGACTTGGCGTTTTATATGCTTTGATCATTAAAACAGCGATCCAAATTTGAATAATGATCTCACACAAACAATGTTCACTGAGGCATAAGACGCGTCGCCTGACTTTTGCTAGCCGACAGGCTTAGGATTTCAAAAAGAATGTCATATATTTTACTTTTCCTAATGTTTTCGACTGGAAAATACCTATGTTCTTTTTAAAGTATGCGATAAACGTATGGACAATCCGAAACGATCGAGTAAAAGACTCCGTCTATAAATGGACTGCTTCGACTGGTCGAGTTTTAAAAAACGCAACTATGAAATACGAGTGTTCCGCGCATCTTACTTGCTATTCGGCAATGCTTTTTATAAAAAAGAAAGTTTTGGCTATCGCGCTCAGACCATTCCAATCATAACATCTCGAGAAGAAAAAGAGAACCTTGCTGTGCACGAATTTGGCGACAAAACACTTTGTAAAGAGCGCGGACCGCAGTTATTAGGATGCCATTGTTCAATCAATCAATTCCAATCAATTTATTAAAGTCATTGCGTGGTATTGAGGTTGCCCCCGGTATTCTAACGCCTTAAAAATTACTTCACACATCAAACCATTTCATTGGCGGCCACCGATTCTTTCACGAGAGAAGTCGGCATTCCGAAAGCTTATTTTGTTGAATTATTATTCCGCGCATTGAGAAACTGGACACTGTAAGTAGATGTCGCGAAAGACAATAGCATTGTGGGCGATGCGATAAGAAGTGTATGGGCTCTTTAGTTTCTCGCATTTGTTATTGATACAATTCATTGGTAATATGACTTCGTGCCGTACAATTCAGGGGTAATCGTGCTCGTAATTTCAAATGAGCCTCACGCTACGTGCTCGGCCAATTTCAAATCACTCGCCTGATTACTCCCATAATAATATACACGAAAAAAATTCTCGATTCTGATTGGCTAAGAGAAATGCAGTTTTTAGGAAACACGATGCAGAAAAAAGGTAATTCAGTGCAGGGAAAAAAAAAGAAAATACAGTACAAACAAAGCTAAACAAGGATTCTCATCGGTTAAACAAAGGCGCTGTGATAGAGCCTCTGAATGGCTCAATAGTTCAGGTACATCTTTCGTAACTGCAACAAGAAAAGAGATGAAAAAAGCTCTGAAAACGAGAACATAGACTGTGAGCAGTCCCTCTTCCTTTCCTTCGTCGATCTTGTGAGCAAACGCGAAGTCAAGTCGAAGGAGCGGAAAGATAGAGATACTGCAGCCTTTTCTGTTTGCGAAGCGTTCGAATTTCCCGTTGCACAGGCAACGGAAAATTCCGATTGGCTAATTAGACAATGTACGCTGTCAGAAGAAGTTGATTAGCAGTTGTCGTTGGCAACATGTTGACAGACAAAGCGAAATATATTATATATTATATATATATATATATATATATATATATATATATATATATATATATATATATATAATTTTTTTCGGCGACACAAATATTGCGTTGACAGGAAAAGGGACAATATGAGAAGGCAATTTCATCCATTGACGGAAAACCGATAGTCAACTTCTTGAACGGATTTTGTGAGCGTCAGTATAACAAAATCTAAAAACTACAGGTTTCTAACTTTCCATAGAGACCAAAATTGTCGCTTTACAACGAAACTAACAAGAGTTAGAATTTTTCGAAAACTGAGCGTCATTGTTTGTTTTTCAGTGTGGGACGGCGGTCACTCAAAGCTCTGTTTTACCCGTACCCGAATTTTTTTTTTCCATGTTCTATGAACATTTTCGTCCAAGCGGAATTCAAAAAACAGAAACTAAAAGGTTTTAGCTTTCCACAGAGACCAAAATTATTGCAAGAATACAAATGGAACGCGAGTTATAATTTTTTTCTGCGACACAAATATTTCGTTAATTCTTGCGTTTACAGGAAAAGGGACAACATGATAATCCAATTTCATTCATTCATTGACGGAAACCAATTTTAACTTCTTGAACGGATATCGTGAGCGCCAATAACAAAATCTAAAAGCTACTCTTTTCTAGCTTTCCATAGAGACCAAAATTATCGCTTTACGACGAAATTAACGAGAATTAGAATTTTTCGAAAACAGGGCGTCATTGCTCGTTTATTCTGTGGGACCACCGCTGTTTTTTTTCCCATGTTCTATGAACGTAAAAATCAAAACTGCAAGGATTTAGCTTTCCATCGAGACCAAAATTATTGAAAGAATACAAATAAAACGCGAGTCAAGTCTTAAGTATACTTTTTTTTTCCGGCAAGACAAATATTTCGACTGGAAAACGGACAACATCATAGCGCTATTTTATAATTCATTGACGGAAGAATGGTATTCAACCTCTTGAAATTATTTTGTGCGTGGCAATATTAGAAAATCTAAAAACTAAAGGTTTCTATCTTTCCACAGAGGCCAAAATAATCGCTCGAAATTTCTCTAAAGCGCGAAAGTTTACCTTTGACCCACGCGACAAAAAGGGGCCGAACTTATCTGAATGCGTCGCAAACAGGAAAGACTGCGGTCTGTCTCTCGAATTGACTTCCGCTCGTCCCAATGTCCGCTCGCCCGGGCTTCGCGTTTGCTCACAAGATCGATGAAGGATAGAAAGAGGGACTGCTCGCAGTCTAACTAGAACAGTGCGAAAAGAACTGTTTTTTGGCTGTCTGTTTGGAGAAAGTGACGTCTAGAGAGGGGAATTACCGACGAAATCGAGAATTATGAGCCCACTGGACTTAACGCTGCTCAAGCCATTTTATGCCGAGATAACAAAATCAGAAGGCCAAGAATATGAACCAGAAACACTGGAGGTAATAATTACAGCACTTTTTTTTTTTATTTTTTTATTTTTTTATTTTTTTAATTTTTTTTTTGACCCTACAAGGACTTTATTGATTACAACACAAAGACAACTATTTACAATCAGTTACTGTTAATTAAAGGGACATACACTTCTGACAATACGGAAAGTTGTACTACTAGCATACATACATACCTACATACCTACATCAGATACGCCATATATTAGCGATATGTATACAATAACCACACTACTAACAATACAATGCTTTACTTAGTACGTAACTAACAATACACCTCTGTAACTATCTATTATAATAATTGTCTTTATTATATAGTTTTTGTACAGAAACAGCTAGTAATGAAGGGCGACTACATTTATACTTGCATCCACTACCGCAGAACAACAATTGATACAGCATCTACACACGTTCACGAAGCTAGTGTTAACATCAGAAAGAAAGAAACAACCGGAAAAAAGAGTGAGGCAAATTAAAAATTGAGGGAGTTCCATTTCCTGTTGTGTTGATTAATATTACCTGAAGTTACTGCGATATATTTTTCTAAAAGTATTTTTTCACGAGCCAGAGACACAAATTCTGAGAAATGACGTTGGTTGTTTGCTGTAGCGTTCACATACAAAAAGTATTTTCCTACAAGGGCCAAACAGGGTTCAGAGGAGTGGATAATTCCAAAAGCAATGTCTAAGTCTGTCAGATCTGGTTTCATTCCGCTTATGTTGTAATACCAGTCTTGAAATTTTGCCCAAAAAGAGGCTGCACACATGCAGTCTATAAACAAATGCCAAATAGTGTGGGTCTCAGAAGGGCAGAAAGGACAGTAAGGGGAGTCAACTTTTTTCATTTTGTGCAATAAATTATTTGTCGGTAGAATGTGGTGATTGATCTTGTACTGGAACATAGATAACTTGATCTCCTTTGTGACTTCAAATGGTAACAGATATACTTTACATAGATCGTCCCTTTCTATTCCGCAAGTTATTAATTTCTTTTCAGCCGTTGGGGGAGGTAAGTTCTCTTGGGCTAACATTTTGTTATATAGGATTTTGCACGATAGCGACTCGGCGGCGTTCATGGGTGCGTTGGAAGAGCGACTTTTCGCATTAAGTAGCTTTTTCCAGGCGGGAGGAATAGAAGAGAGAAGGCTGTGATAGTGTATGAAATTGAACTTTGTTTGGAATTTGCCACAGAGGGAATCGAAAGACAAAAAACATTTCTTTTCTTCGTCAAATAAATCAGAGATCCTTACTATTCCTGCACGATGCCAACGTGGGAAGTACACAGACTTTTTGTCAACTGTCAAGAACTTGTTGTTCCAAATTACTTGTGCAAGGACTTCATTTTTAGTTTGAGGCGTACTTGCTATGATATTCTGCCACTGTGAAATGATCTCTTTGTAAAAATTGGGGAGGTGTTCACTTAATCTGAGAAGTTTATAATCGTAGTTGCAACTAAAGAGAAGTGCACCCCCGACGTTTGCAAGGAGAGATATTGGGATATGTTTCCATGGGGCTCCGTGATCCGAGCACAAACGTTTTACCCAGTTAAGCTTTAGTGCATTGTTGAAAATAATAAAATCTTTCATTCCTAATCCTCCCTCATTTCTGGGTTTGATAAGTGTCGACTTTTTAATTTTAGCTGGTTTGTGATTCCATATGAAGTCGAATATAACATTATTTACCTGCTCAGCAAAGTCTGCTGGCGTTTCCATTACGCTGCAGACAAAAGTGAGCTTTGAAAGGGCTAAGGTTTTCACGATGTTTATTCTACCATAGGCTGAAATGTCCCTTTGAGACCAAACATTTAAAGTTTTTTTTAACTTCGTTAATTTATCGGAAAAGTTTTTCTCAACTGAAGTCTCGTGATCGTAAGAAAAATTCATGCCTAGAGCGTAGATTGTGTCGTTTCTGATTTGAAAATTTAGTATTCCGTCCGATTTATGTCGCCAGGTGCCGAGCCATAGCATTTCAGATTTGGATTGATTTATCTTCAGCCCTGAGCATTTTTCAAAACGAGTGAGCAAATCAAACAGGTTAATTACGGCTTGAGTATTTGCGAGGAAAGCTGTGGTGTCGTCGGCATATTGCGAGAGTTTCAATTCTTTATTGTCATGTATTTTAAGACCTTCTATTTCCTTTGAGCTTCTAACACTTTGCGCAAGGACTTCTATTGTTATGATGAAAAGCATACCGGAAAGAGGGCAACCTTGACGTACCCCGCGTTTAAGGAAAAAGTGGTTTGATGCGTAGCCATTGTTCAGTACGCAACTCGAAATATTGTTATAAAACACACTAATCCATCGTCTGAGATGCGGGCCGAAATTGAAAGATTCAAGACATTTTTGCAAAAAATCCCATTCAATCGAATCAAAAGCCTTTTCGAAATCTAGGAAAACAGCTATTCCAGGTATATCTTTCTGCTTTGTATAATCTATAACATCTTTGATAAGCCTTATGCTCTCACCAATGTATCTTCCTTTAACGTAGCCAGTTTGTGTTGGATGAATAATTTTTGGCAATATCCTTTCCAAGCGAAGAGCGATGGTTTTAGTTAAGATTTTGTAATCTACATTCAACAGCGAAACCGGTCTCCAATTTTTGAGAAACTCTACATTCTTTTTCTTTTTAGGAATTAAAGAGATTATCCCTTGGCGTTGAGAGATAGATAGAACGCCGTTCTGGAAAGCGTAATTAAAGCTTTCCGTCATATATCCGCCTATTTCGTTCCAGAAATACCGATAAAACTCCGAGGTGAGACCATCAGAGCCCGGGGTTTTATTACTTTTCATTGATTTCAAGGCGTTGTAACATTCTTCAAGTGTAACCTCGCCTTCGCAAGTTGCCGCCTCCTCTTCTGATAAGACACTGTCAATAGGAAGAAGGGGATTCATATTATTTGAAGTGTATATTTGGGAGAAGAAGAGTTCTTCTTCTTTGAGAATCTCTTTAGGATCTGTGATCTTAACGTTTTCGTTATTAATCAAAGATGTCACGTGCTTTTTTCTTTGATTACTTTTTTCTAAATTGAAAAAGTATTTACTGTTTTTCTCACCGTGCTCGTACCATCGTGCTCTGCTGCGAACAATAGAGCCCTGAGTTTTAGCATCCGTTATTTTGGCTAGTTTGGATTTTAATCTATCCATTTCTACTTTATCGCATTCACTGTAGGTTGCTTGTAGTCTGTTCTGAATATTAATCAAATCCATTTGAAGGGCCGCTTCTTCATCTCGCACTCTCTTTGCTTTGCGTTTAGAATAATTGATCGTAAAAGCCCTAATTTCCATTTTAACCATTTCCCAGAACAAGCCTTTGTCCTCTACTTGTTGATGTTTTTCAGCGAATTCGGGGAGTTTGGAATTTAACAATTGGACATAAGCTGTATCCGTCAGTAAAGAGTTGTTGAACTTCCAGAATCCCGGCCCCCGAGGGGGACTACTTTGGTCAAAAGACATATTAAGAGCTACAGCGGAGTGATCAGAATGTATGCTTGGGATTATTTTGCATTCTCGAAAGAAACTACTCAGATTTTTGGAAACAAAGAGGTAATCGAGTCGGGTTTGGATTTTCAAGGAGGGGTTACTCCAGGTGAAGCCGCACAGATCTGGATTCTTAAAACGCCACGAGTCCACTAAATTGTTTGTTTTGATAAAAACATGTAAGGCAACGACGGAGGGTTTTCTTTCATTGAACGGTTTGCCACCTCTTTTGTCTAGGCTACTAATAACGCAGTTGAAGTCTCCTCCTAGCACGACATTATCGTTGATGTATTCTTTCAGAAAAGTATTGGAGAGCTCCCTTAGGAAAAGAACCTGTTGATTTGGGTCGTTGGGTGCATAAATATTGACGAAAACTACTTTCGTACCATCGATGAGGGTTTCTATCAGGATAATTCTCCCGTGGTTATCTGTGGTAGTTTTTTCCAGGCAGACGTCGAGGCGTGGCTTGAATAAAATCATAACACCTCTACTATGAGATGAGCCGTGACTGTATGCTATTTTACCACCCCATTCGGTTTCCCACCTTTTGATTGTCTCTGGTGTGGAATAGGTTTCCTGAAGGAATATAATGTCGGACTTTTGGCGGTGAAGCCACCGGAAAACTTGTCTCCTCTTTCTCGCCCTATTTAGCCCTCTGACATTCAAAGATAAAATCTTATACATTTAGATGCGAAAAAGAAATTAAAAAGGAAACGTACCAAAAATGCGAAACGCACAGAAACGCAATAAAGGACCATTTTGCTCGTGAATTGAATCTCTTAAGGCTGATTATTTGATTTGTTACGGAATAATTTGATGTAAACACTGCAGCGATGAAACGGCACAACATAACAACTACTAAAGACTTACCTAAACTTTTGTGCGGCGTTTTGACTGGAATCCAGGAGCTAGTTGGCGGCTGGTAGACATGATATTAACAAAAAGTAAATACTGAATAAACTAACAGGGCATCTAGTGTTAGTTGCTCATTAAACGACCGTAGAAGGGAATATTTGTCGTTTCAGGGCCACGATAAACAGTGCCATTAATAATAAGTCTTTCTACACTAAAATACGCAGTTTTCTTCTCATTATTTGCGGCCTTTAGAATTGGGTACAGCTTCTTTCTAACATCATCTACCTCTTTCGGGAAGTCATCTGATATTCCATAGCATGAGCCTTTGGGCAGGTTCTTAATAAACGATTTTATAAATTCTTTGTCTTGGAACTGTGTCAGTTTGACGATGATCGGACGTGGTCGTGTACCCTGGACTTTTGCTGGGTTTGATACTCGCGTTGAAATGCGGTGTACTCTATCGAATTGAATCTGCTCTACATCGGAGGGCGGTATTTTAAGCTTGCAGCGCATGAAATCCCGTAAAGCTTTGTCCGCGCCGGTATTTGATTCGTCTTCTCGTTCGTTTATGCCGAAAAATTTTAAATTTCCTCGACGGCTATGGCATTCCAGCTTTATATGCCGGCGGCGTAGCTCGAGGAGATCATTCTCTACTCTTTGCATGACAGAACTA
Source organism: Pachyseris speciosa (assembly GCA_016490735.1). Lineage (NCBI taxonomy): Eukaryota > Metazoa > Cnidaria > Anthozoa > Scleractinia > Pachyseridae > Pachyseris > Pachyseris speciosa. The sequence continues at coordinate 400,449 of JAEMWC010000043.1, read as the reverse complement.
GCAGCGTTTTGTTCGGAGTGTATGTTCTTGAACTCTGAAGCCAGATCTTTGATTTCAGCGTGGGCGTTTTCAAGGCTTTCCTTCAAATGTCTGTTTTCTTCTTCCAAATCAGTTATCCTTCTTTTGTACCCTTCTAACTCCGGCATTATTTGTAATAGCACATTCAGTTTTTCCTCAATACTTGTGAGTCTCTCATTCACTGCATGGCAGCCATGTTGGGATTCAGCGTCAGCATCTTCTTCATCTGTTTGAGAACTACCTTCTCTCGTTCTTTTCATCTCTCCTTTTGCTCCCACCTCCGAGAGAGTTAAGACCTACGTTTTTCTTATATATGTGACTTACTAGTCATGTCTTCAGCCAGACAAAAAACTAAATTATCTGGAGCACATTCGAGACGCGTCCGCCATATTCCACGCTCTTCTCCAGTCCCATTACAAGCACTTGATGGACACTTGGAAGACAAAGTAGCCTAACTGCTATAGCCTTTAACTGTTTAGCCGGTTTTAGTGACTTAAAAACATTGATAAAACTGTTGTTTTGACTGAACGCGTGATGAATATATAACGTGCGTTGCTTCTGCAAAATTATGACAGGCTATCTCATGTATATTATTAATAAGTACTCACATGATTTTTCTCGTGCAATTTGGAATAAATAAGCACTTGTAATGTTTTGGAAACCCAAAAATTGCACTCGTGCAATTTTGTAAGTCTTTGAAGAAATTTACGCGTGCTTAAGCTTATTTATTCCAAATTGCACGAGAAATTATGTGGTTACCTACACGAATTGTACTCCACTCAGTCCTGTTACTATTACTAATCATCATTTTATCACATTATCATCTAAGAAAAAAAAAAGAGCCCATAAGTTCAATAACTTCATATTACTTGAAAATCAGGCAACTTGTTCGTAGGTAGAAGACCGCTCATGTGTACATGCTAATCATATTCCTAAACCAGAAATGTATAGGAAAATACACTGAGAGTTTACCTACAGTATTTCTTGGGGAAAGGCACTACAAAGCATTTCTTTAGTCAAGTTTTAGAATCTTTTGACTAGAACTACGTTTATTGCTGATACATTTTCTATGAGCACGACGGAATTCTTACCACTACCAGCTCCTCTCCCCTGTTATGGGCATGAATATATTATTTGCAGTAATTATTCGCATAATGTAATTCGTGTAATAGCTCTCCGACATTGTCTGGCTTAACATGAGCTAACAATCGATGAGACATCAAATAGAAGTTTTATTACAAAGTGTACCTGGATGTGCCGGGAGCTTGCAGTTCAGTCCCTGTTTTCATTTTCCAATCAATTTCCGCAAACCTCTCGCACAGTTCTGGCAACAACGGCAATACCTCCTGGTGCGCTTTTAGAAACTCCGCTAAATCTTTCAAAAATGCATTTGGAGACATCTCAGTCCCTGCAGCTACTTTTGATAACTCTCCGTCCTTATCCCCCATATCTAATAGTGATGAAATTTTCACCACAAATTAAACAACTGTTCACAATACCTTAAACAAACGCTCTAGCAAATATTGCGATGATGTTTTTCCGAAACATTCGGGGAAAAACCGGAACAACAGACAACTTCAAGTTGTCATTTAAAACCATGACGTCATATTTCTGCGAATTTTAACTGGGGCAAAATCGTGACCTTTTCGGTTTCTGCGAAATTGAAATCGCTTGAACATCATCGTTGGGAAACCGTGCATAAAAATAACTCCTCAAGCTGCACTTCATCCCATCAATTAGCTAACATTGCCCCTGTTTTGAAACCCTTTCTATAAGGCTACAGTACTCAATTAAGCAATCGCACTGTGTGTTCTGTGACAACGATCAAGCATGGATCAAATTCTCAAAGGTAAGAATACCTTCTTAGATTATAATGTCCAAGACTTGTTTTATAAAGAAAAAAAGCGCACCTGTATAGACAAGCTGATTTATGATCTCATGAGCTTGTGGTCTGTATATTGAACTTAGGACTCTTACTCTGTCATAAACCCCGGGTTTCAATGCAGCAGTTATATCGAAATTGGTTCTCGGAATTGAACTAGCGCTTGAAATCCCCGATGATAGGAACTCATCTACTTTCGCTTTCAGAATCGGCCGCCTGTATTCTTGTTACTCTCCAATATGGCAAGACTACAAAAATTATTTGGATTAATTTTACCTTTTACCTTTTAGCACAGGTTTATTCTTGTTTTCGATTTTTATTGTGCATGTTTCTCGTTTGTTTGTTTTGTTTTTCCTTTTCCACGGATGTCCAACAAGCCGCTTGTAGTATCTTAAACAATATGGTGCGAGATCCGTTCACTGTTCGACCATCATATCGTCAAGGAGACGCAGATCACCTTACCAAGTTCTATCAATAAACGTTATTGACATCGTTATTATAATTTGAGTTAGATTAAAAAAACCTTTCTTAAACGAATAAACTATGGCGTATCAGTTAAGTGAATTTAAATAAGCGAACAGCTGACAGCTGATACTTTTGGTGTACTCCGTCAAATTATGACAGACAGATTATGTTTTTAACTAAATAAGGTCATTGTGCGAGTGATGCGATGCTAAGGTGATCATTAGCTACAGCAGCCAAATCGTAAACCAAAGCTGGATCTCGAAAGAATGTAATAAAAACAATCTCTATTTTGCCTACCTAGGTGATCAAGAGGGTGACGACCTGCTTCTCTCTTCGAGTGTGGCGTACATTGCATTGGTGGCAATTGATTTTGGTACAACCTTCAGTGGCTTTGCCTTCGCGTTCAATTACAAAGATGGAGAAAAAGGCATCCACATGAACAGAGAATGGGGAACAGATCAAGGGTATTCAACTCTGAAGGCACCTACTTGCTTGTTGCTCAATCCAGACAAAAGTTTCAATTCCTTTGGATATGAAGCTCAAGATAGGTTTGCTGAACTGGAGGAAAAGGATGCTCAGGAGTATTTCTACTTTGAGAAATTTAAAATGGTTCTTCACTGCAATGAGGTTAGTCTATGTAGTTGTTCCATCCTTCCGACCTCTTTAAACTGGTTTGGCGCAAGTGAATTGATTATCTGAAGTGGTTTGGTTTCTGTGTTATAAACATTTCCCTTTTTCATAGCGTAAAGTGCGTCTAAAAATAGGAAGGGGGCTCCCATGACTATTGTTAGGTCAAGTTTACGCCCTTGAAGATGTGTAGTTTGTTTGCTTGTGACAGCCACAAATAGGAAACCCCAGAAACCTAGTCTAGCATAGGCTAGGGGCAACTAAATTGTTACGGTTCCTGAAAGGTATTCCTAGTAAGGAAATATTACAATCATTTTCTTCCCAGTGCACAACCATATTTCAGGAAAATGCCCTAGGGTTGCAAAAACAAACAAACAAACACCAAAGAAATATTAAGCCAGTTTCATCAAGCGAAGAATTTCAATACAATGAACGGAAACATATTGTGGTTCCACGAGAATATTCAGTTTTAGAAATAAAGACTCTTAATTCAAATATGGATATCTTCTCTTGAATCACATTTTCTTATTAAAAAAAAAAAACAACAACAACAACAACAACACGAAATAAAAATGAGGGAATATAACGCTTTAATAGCGCTATAAACTATAATTTTTTCCAGCAATGATGCTCAGTGGAGGTCAGTAACGAATTGAGCTCAGTTCACATGGTTCGTTTAAATACGAACGTAAACATTACCAAGACATGCATCGGTGCATTTTATTATTTTTATAACATCAGACATATTAGAAAGTACTGATTTATCCAGAAGCAACACTGAGTCGCCAGTTCACGCGTTTATTATAAGTAGACTCGACTATTGTAATAGCCTATGGTATGGCTTGGCGAAATATCAGCTATCTAAGCTGCAGCGTGTTATGAATGCTTGTGCTCGCTTGGCTTATTGTACCCCAAAGTCGTGCCAACACGCCTCTGCTTCGCGAGTTACACTGGCTGCCTATTTGCTACTGCATTGAATATAAAATATTACTTCTTACATTTAAGTGAAACAACGGATGTCACGTGACCAAGTATTTGACACCTCCAGGGAACAGAAATAGCAAGCCTTGACTGAAATATATGGTTGGGTTGTTGTTGCATACATAACATCAGTTGCTTTGCTCTCTGGGTCAGTTCCTTGGCTTAGGGTTAGGTTTGGGTTGGGGATGATTTCTGGGCCTCCACAAGTCACGTGACATACATTCACACCACACTTCAACAATCTCGGGCAACTGGCCACAGGGTGTTGTCCTTGTTGAACCCAAAATATTTTGCACTAACATAATAATTTCGTAAACTTACCACCCCCTTTCAGTTTTGCACGCTTGAAAGTACATGAAGCTCGCCAAGGCCTTTACCAACCACCGCCTATCTAAATCTTTTTTTTTTTTTACTTAGTTATTCACAAACTTTCTGGTGTTACTACTAGCTCGGATTCTTTCTAGTTGAGTTATTTTGCAACATCGAAATGCCAAAATAATGGCAAAGGGTAATTTTGATTAAAGTTTTGCACGGTATAACACTTGATTATTTGCGCCGTTTAGCATATGTTCTGCTTCCGTCCAGGTATAATTTACGGTGCAATCACGACCCTGGTGTTTCATTAATATCACCAATAAGAACCAAGAATACCTTGGGGGATAGATCGTTTAGCTGTGCTGTCCCACGACTTTGGAATCTGCTTCCATTTACAATGAGGTCTATTTCCAGTTTACATATTTTTAAAAGTAGACTTAAAACTTTTTTATTTAGTAAGACATTTAATTAGGTATTTTAGAATTGTAAATTCAAGTCTTATTCATATGTCATTTTAATATATTCTGTTAAGTTGAATATTTTTTTAGAAACGGCGCGCTATAAATTATTATTATCAATTATTATTATACTCAGAACCGAAAATTACCTTCATTCCCATCGGCCCTTCATCTTAGATTTTGAATTTTTAATCTTTCAGAACCTCAATAGAGAAACCGAACTAGAGGCGAGCAATGGAAAACAGCTGAATGCCTTGAAAGTCTTTACCCATGCCATAAAATATCTCCACCTGAGAGCTCTTGAGGTGATCCGGGAGAGAACTGGTGACGAACACTTTGGTTCTAGCGATGTCCAGTGGGTGTTAACCGTGCCAGCAATATGGAAACCAGCGGCTAAACAGTTCATGAGAGAAGCAGCATATCAGGTAAGGCCCCAACCACTAAGAACCAATTATGAGTAGCCCACAATCTACCACGCGATGTAATCTATCCTACGGCACATTTTGAACAACACAAACGGGCAGACAAGGAATTGCAGCAGGCTGATGAAAACATTACTTCAAACTTGCAACAATTTGCTACCCACCTGTACCGATTTTTCCTAATTTCTGCAAATTTAATAGTCTGAAAACGCAAGTACTTTTTTTTTTTAATTCAGGCGGGTTTGGCTTCACCTTCAAATCCAGAGCAAATACTTATCGCTTTGGAACCAGAAGCAGCCTCAGTTTACTGCAGGGAGCGAAAAATGCGACACTTTGTTACAGAAAACGCTAGCAATGATGCTTCTATCGCCGACATCTTGACTCATCCTTTAACCAAGTACGTGGTGATTGACATCGGAGGTAAATAATGAAATACATATCAACATGAATGTTTAAAATGAGAAATTTTAACAGGAGGCAATGTGCTATTCATTCATTCATTCATTCATTTATTCATACATTCATTCTTTCAATCCGTCTGTTCGTCCGTCCTTCTTTCCTTCCACCCTTCTATCATTCAATCATTCACTCATTCACCCAATCAGCCATTCAGTCGTTCGTGATCGACCGTTCAGCTGTTCAGCCGTTCAGCCGTTCAGCCCTTCCAACGCTCCACCGTTCACTCGTTCAAAATACAGAAATACTTTCAAGAATAATTTATGTTTGAGCAATGCTGTGAATAATGTGGAATGTGCATCAAATAATATTTTGAATACTGCTTATCTTTAGGTGGAACTCTTGATGTCACAGTTCATCAAATTCAAGGCAATGGCTCAATAAAGGAGATACATAAGGCTACTGGTGGCCCTGCTGGTGGAGACAAAGTCAACATGAAGTTTAGAGGCCTACTAGAAGAAATATTTACCAAAAAATTCATTGCAAATTATGCCCGTAAGTACCCTTTGGATTGGCTGTACTTGATGAATGATTTTGAAGTAAAGAAACGTGGAAAGCGCGTCTTTCAAGGAGCAGCCACTCGAATTCGGTTGCCGAACAGTTTGGTGGGCAAATTTTCAAGTACTGGTGGCAACGACATAAGTGCAATGATTCAAGAGCATTACAGTCTTGATGAGGTAAAGTTCCACCGCAACGAGTACCTCTGCCTTGAACCAAAGGTCATGAGACAGCTTTTTGATCCTGTCCTGAATGAGATAGTTACCCATCTTTCTTACTTGTTTGCCAAGCAGGAATTGTCTGGAGTAGAGTTCGTCTTTCTTGTCGGGGGTTTTGCCGATTCAGCGCTTCTTCAAGAAAGAATCAGAGATCACTTTGGTCACGGCTATCGCATTATGGTGCCTCAGAACGCCTCTCTTGCAGTTGTCCAAGGCGCGGTCATGTTTGGTCAAAAACCTGACCTTTTACAGTCCAGAGTAATGACTGCTTCCTATGGCATCCGGGTGCATACGTTGTTCCTGGATGGGCTTCACCCTGATTCCAAAAAGGTGATGGTAAACGGCATACCACGATGCAAAGATGTGTTCTTCAAATTCGTGAGAGCAAACGAAGTTGTCAAAGTCGGAGAGATACGTCGATTCCCTGGTTTTGCGCCTTTGAGAGGAGAACAGAAAAAAGTAAAAATAGATTTCTACCAATCAGAGCTCGCAGACGTGGAATATGTCACAGACGCAGATGTGACGAAAGCTCCTGGGCGAGGATTAGTGCTCCAGACACCAGCCGCTTGGAAGACGCGCGACATTGAGATCAACTTGTATTTTGGGGGAACGGAAATCAAGGTGATTGCTGTCAATCCAACGAGCAATACAAAGGCTATCGCTCACCTGGACTTTCTGACTGCTAATTATGGTGATGAATAATGGCATGTTCAGAAACTGGAAAACGCTGTGATAATAGTGACTGGCTATTACCGTAACACAATTCTTGAAAAGCTAGGCTAGCGAGCAGCACCTTGCGAACTGACTTTGTAACTCTTGTTCAGTTTCCGTGAGCGCTTAGTCCGACTAACGTGGACTTCATTAGTAAGTATAAGACGAGTAATAGTTACAAGCTCGTATTTATAAATACAATATACAAACAAACTATGTACCGATGCTACGCCTGATAATCAACGGCAGTCGACCAGAATGCTCCTCCTCTGAACCATTTTCGGAAACACAGAAAATTTGAAAGACACGAACAATCAGAATTTGATTGTTTTGTTGTTGTTGTTGTTGTTGTTGTTTTTGATTTGAAAATTATTAATCGTCGATTTTATTTATCAGCAATTGCATTTACATTTTTAAGGTACACATTTTAACGAAATAACACCCAGTACTCATCTTTCTAGTTACCGTCACATGCGGTTTACAGGCTTACAGCTGCAGGAAAGCAGCCAAAGTTTTGTAAATCCCCAGTGAATACAATTGGGCATGGGAAGTTTAGAACCAACGTTTGTAGCCATTATTAATTGTTGGAAGTTTTGATAGTCGCAATGGGTAAAAATTTAATCTTGCTGTTCAGTACCTGTTTAAATATAGGGCAGCGCGTACTAGTTATTAAAGATTGACTTGAAATTAAAAGGCCTTTTGAGTACTAGTTGCTGCAACAATCACTTATAAAGGTAAGCCTTTTTGTTGTTGAAAACAAAAACTGATTTTCTGTTAATTGATATACTGACTTAGCTACATTCGTGTGAGCATTGGTTAGGGTGCGTGTGCTCCCGAAGTTCCACTCCCGCTCTGCCCACTCTTTGGATTTGCTATTGGTGACTAGCCTGTCTTCCAAAATTAAAATACTGTTCCTTGTTTCTTTTATCAGAGAATCAAGAGAGACAATTGTATATAGATGGAGTGTAAATTTTAGAAGCCGGAATAGGAAAACTGAATACTTTGTTTTTCTAGTCAAAACACACATTTATTATTTTTGTAGACACAAAACTCCCACAAATTTTGCCTAGGAATCTCTACTCCCCAGCACTTAAAGTGAATCCCGTGGGTTCTGTTTCTGACAGGAAATAAATTCAACCTAGCCCATTTCCTGTTTAATGTTCAATTTAAGTCCGCATAGGACACTTAATATGATTATGTATGCTGTATTTTTTAAAGAGATGAACAAACCGTGCGACTGATTCCGACGATGCACGGAATATTCATGAGAAGAGTTTTCACATTCTAAATTTATTTTAAATTTATTCATCACATTGTGTGTTCGGTGTATAGCTAATTGCACGTGCGATTGAAATCTCGAAGATGAACTTCTTGCACATTTTTCACTACATTAGTGGAATCGTTCGATCTTCAGAGACGGAAAATACTACAATTTTGCAAGTTCGTCATGGATATGCAACCGCTTCTTCAAAGAACCTAGCTTCGCCTGGATGCGTTATTAACAATGGTCTTGTAATTTTTTTTATTTATTTTTTATTTGCTAAAACAAATTCAGTAATACAGAGCTGCAGTACAGAATAATACACTACATTACAATACATTATTGTTTAACCGTACTATGTTTTAAACATTACATTTGTGGAATAGCATAAGCGAAAAGAAATTAAAAGTGAAATACAAAATGAAGTTACAAAAGCACATGCAGATACGAAAAAAAAAAAAAGAAGCGATCTAGATAAAAATAGAAAACACAAATAAGCAAAATAAAACAAAACGGAGCAATACAGAGCTGGTACTAGTACAGGCCAAGCTGCAATATTTACCATCTATCGGCGCTGATTTAAGCTTTAAAGAGAGTCTTATTTCAGGTTAGAGAAGAAAAGCGTCAGTTACGTCTTGCGAGAATAGGGTCATACAGATATCCAGTTGAATTACAGAAGTTTTTAAAGCCCAATATACACTGCAAGAGGTTCCCACTTTTTCCTGTCGCCACCTTTTGTCTCCAGCTCGTATCTTGATTTCAGAAAAAGCAGATAGTGCTCAAAGTGGGGTAAAGTTTCGTTTGTTTTAGCAAGCCAGATATGATATCGTGCTAGCAGTAAACAGTAGTTAATTTGGAGGGCATATTTCGAGGTGTCAGGCTTTAGTCCGAGAGCAGTAATATTCAGTAGCGTGAAATTGTTCTGTATAATATTCAAATTTTGTAGCCATTCCACTATACTTTTCCAGAGCTTAGAGGTTTTTTGACATGTCCAGAAAAGATGTATTAGTGTTTCAGGCGCGTTTTGACAGAAGGTGCAATTTTCATTTTCCTTCAGCTTAATTTTGCACAGGAAATTGTTAGTTGCCAGACGTCTGTGAAAAAGTTTAAAATGGAATTCTATTAACTTTGTGCTTTTGGTGCACCGCAATGCCAAAAGATATGCCGAGCTCCAGTCGAGGTTTTCACTACTCAAACTGCAGTCCATAAGCCATTTCTTTTGGCTATTCCTTGGAGCTTCACCTTTGTTTCTGACTAAGGATTTATATACCAGTGCACTAACTTTTTTGGACTTTAAAAATTTTGTGCTAAGAGGTTCGTATTCTTGTTTATCATCGTTCACTTGCTTGAGGCTGCTATTGCCAAGTGCCTTGACAGCTGATATAAGGCCATAAAAACGAAGTGGAGCAGCATTCAGGTCGTATTTTAACTGGAAATCTTTTAGAGAAAGATAGCTATTACATTCTGGTTTTTGCAAATGTTTTACTTTAGTAATGCCTTTTGAGCACCAGTCCTTAAAGAAGATTGGTTTGTTTTCTATTCTTATTAATGAATTGTGCCATAGGTTTTGTTCTTGGAAATGCTCCAAAGACACTAATTGCTGTTCGAAATTAACTTCCGCCCAGATTTCCAATATTTCTTCGAGAAACACGTCAGAGACTATGATCGACTTTTTTGTATCTTTTGCATTGAGGTTACCAATAAAGACGTTTTTGCCTCCGTGATTTTACAAGGCTAAGTCGATAAAAACTTTCCATTTTCCGTTGTTCGTGGAATCCAAGTATTTTTTTATCCAAGTTGTTTTAAGCGATTTGTTGAAAGAGACAAGGTCAATCATCTTAAGACCACCCTCGCAATAGTCATTAATCATAATTTTTCGCTTGATTTTGTCTCCCTTCCCGTTCCAAAGGAATTGATAAAACAATGTATTAATCTCATTTATTGCATGATAATTGGAAGGCATGGGAGATAACAAATAGAGCTGGTGGTGGAATTGCTCTCCTTTATAGAGGCAACATTTCTATAAAAAAGATCAGATGCACAGCGATGACATCCTTCGAGTATGCTGAGTTTATTGTCAAATATGGGTCATTTAGTACCAGATTTGTGATTGTTTACCATCCTCCATACTCCAGCGAGCACCCCCACACGGATAGGGCATTTTTAGCCGAGTTCGCGACATACCTGGAAACTATCATACTTTCAGTTGAGCCTTTGTTTATCGTCGGTGACTTACACGTAGACGACCCAGACGACGCTGTCTCCGCTGCGTTTTTGGATACCCTCGAGTCTATGAACCTTGTGCAACAAGTGACTGGTCCAACACATGAACACAATCACACCCTTGACTTAGTTATCACGTGTCAGTCTGACAAGGTCCTCTTATGTCAACCGAAAGTTGGCTTTCTTTTCTCTGATCATGCGCCCATTTTCTGTTCTTTAAATTCCACTAAACCTCGATTCAGCTCTAAGTCGTATACTTACAGGAAATACAAAGCAGTGGATGTTGGCGCACTTAAGGAGGATCTTTCAGTCTCTACACTCTGCAATGATGACTTCGCACATTTGTATGACTTGGTTAACTGTTATAACTCTACATTATTGTCCCTGATAGATGGTTATGCCCCTTTGAATAAAAGAACTGTTGTAAACAGGCCACGTGTTTCCTGGATTGACTGTGATATTAAGGCGGCAATCAGAGATAGGCGAAAAGCTGAACGTAAATGGCGGGCTAACAAGTCACCCGAGGATTTTGTGGCGTTTCAAATAAAAAAGAATTACGTCACTAAACTTATGAATAGTGCGCGTTCTACGTATTATAGCAATTTTATTCGCGACAATAGCACTGACCAACGGAAATTATTTTGAGCAGCTAAGTCCTTACTATCTGAGCCTAAGACTCTGTCTTTACCGGAGGGATCTGACATTTTGGCACTTGCTAATGATATTGGAGAGTTCTTCGTTCAGAAGGTTAAAGACATCCACTCGAAGCTTGACACCAGCTCTCCATCGTTTTCTACTGCCGACTCTACTATTTCATGTAGTGCTGATGTTTCATTAACGGAGTTTAATACTCTCTCTGTGGATGAAGTCAGGAAATTAATATCCCGCTCTGCTAAGAAGTCCTCCCGCTTGGACCCCATGCCAACCTCATTGGTTGTGCAGTGCTTAGATGAGCTGCTACCTGTTATCACGGCTGTTATCAATACGTCTTTGAAGAGCGGTCACTTTGCCGATAAATGGAAGGAAGCAATAGTCACCCCCCTACTTAAAAAATCCGGGACCGAACTTTTGTTTAAGAATCTCCGCCCTGTTAGCAATTTGGCCTTTATATCCAAGCTGACCGAGACTGCCGTTGCGGACCAACTGCAGTCTCACATGTCTCGCCATGGCTTGTACCCAGTCCTCCAATCTCATATAGACGCCATCACAGATCTGAGACAGCCTTACTAAAGGTCCGCGATGACATCCTTCTTAACATGAATAAACAACACGTTACTCTCCTGGTGCTGTTAGACCTTAGCGCTGCGTTTGATACTGTTAACCATGAAATTCTACTTGAGAGCATGACGTCTAGCTTGGAATTGGAGGTAGAGTTCTATCATGGTTTCGCTCCTATTTATCTGGTCGGTCGCAGCGGGTAGCTGTTGATCATAAGCTATCTAAGTCATTCCATCTTGACTGTGGTGTTCCGCAAGGGTCCTGTCTTGGTCCGCTGTTATTCAACATCTATTGTAGCAGCTTGATTAAAATCGTTGAGGTTCACCTACCTGAAGTTCATTCCTATGCAGACGATTCTCAGTTATACCTTTCATTCAGCCCTGGCAACTCTTTGTGTCAAGATGCTGCTGTGAGTGCCATGGAGGCCTGCATTGCCGACATCAAGAAATGGACTCAACAGAATAGTCTTATGTTGAATGACGATAAAACTGAATTTATCGTGATCGGAACCCGTCAGCAATTAGCTAAAGTCAATGTAACTAACATACGAGTGGGAAATCATTTAATAACTAAGTCCAGATCTGTTAGGAATCTGGGTACTTGGTTCAATGACACATTCGACATGTCCCAGCACGTGACCAATCTCTGCAGTGCATCATTTTTTCAGTTACACAATATAAGACGCATAAGAAAGTATTTAACGCAGGAAACGGCCGCGACCTTAGTGCACTCTTTTGTCGCATGCAGAATAGATTACTGCAATAGCTTATTGTATGGTCTACCCGATTATCAGTTAGCTAAGCTTCAAAGGGTTCAAAACTCCGCTGCTAGATTAGTTTATAGGGAAAGTAATTTCTGTCACATCACCCCACTATTGATGAAACTTCATTGGCTTGCCATTTCCTATAGGATCAGGTTCAAAATGACACTTTTAACGTACAATGCCTTAAGTGGCTTGGCTCCGTCCTACATTACTGATCTTATTTCCATTGAGACTGGTGCAAATTATTCTTTGCGATCTGGCAATGAATTGCTTTTAAATTTTCCTTTACGTAAGTCTTACTCTACGCTTGGCGACCGTTCTTTTAGCATAGCTGCTCCTCACGTTTGGAACTCACTTCCCTCTTTCATTAGGAAAGCCACCACAGTTAATAATTTTAAAAGTTTACTTAAAACCTATTATTTTAAATTAGCATATTTTTAGTTCATAGGAATCGACAATTTTATTGGAACTTTGAATTCATCTATTTTTAAATTTAAGTTAACTTACAACCTATTTGAATTAATATATTTTTGGCTCATAGGAACTGATAATTTTTTAGTATTTTAATTCATGTAAAGCGCATGCGATCATTCTGTCATGAAGCATGCGCTATATAAGCTTTTAAGTATTTTAAGTATTATGATATAGAACTGCAGGAACTGATACACTAGGGAGGTAAACTTGGTATGCTATACTGTTATGTGACAGAAGGAAAGTTGCAAAAACAAACTTCACAAAGAAGATCAGACGTTTCAAAGTCTAAATTTCACAGATTCACTCCTATGGTAGCCAATAAATTTCAACGAGTCTTGAAATGAGACGTCTGCTTCTGTCACATCACAGAAGAGGTTATCCTTTATCATTAAGTAATAAAACCATTTACCTTACTGCACTTCTCAATCAGAAATCTCGGCCACAAACATTAGTTTTTGCCAGTTCTAACTTAAGCTGCCAAAAATGTCGCCATCAATCACGATCCGCTTATGAAACGACAATCATAATGTAATTCCATTATCCAACAGGTTCACTGTCAAATTTCAGCGAAATTTTCGGTAATTGGAAGCTTCAAAATGGAACACCTACCCCAAGAATTTGTCTCACTAATTTATTCATAGGCAAGTGTCCTGCGTGACCTTAAAAGAGCACTGTCACCGGGATTTTTGCTGTTTTCGGTTCAGTTTTTACCAAAATTACTGCCTTTTACCTGTTATCGTGCAAAAAAATGCTCCTCCAAAATCAGCAAGGTGAATTCGAATGAAATTTTAGCAGGGAGAGCTAGCCATAATAACTTTTTTGGGTTAATTTTTCAATGCATAGCTTGAAATTTTGAAAAAACAAAACTGGCAGTTGTAGTTGTTGTTGTTGTTGTTTTCAAATTTCAACCATTTTCACCCTCGTTATCTTTGATGGAATGCAGGAGTTTATAGTGTCAATGCAGTACTACAGTCTTCGGCAGCAAAACTAGACCATTATTTTAAGGTTTCCACTGATTTCCACGTCTTAAAGTGATGGTATAATAGCATGACAGTGCCCCTTTAAACGCTTGGTTTTCATCGTGAGTGGGAGTGGGCGATTCAAGTGACAGCGTGAAAGATATCAGAAACAGAATAAACTACGAGGCTGAATATCAATTAGTTTAATTCTTTAAGAAAAACTTGCAATGGTCATAGCACTCAACCTGCATTCTAAACGTTACATTTGGGTACGGTTTAATCAATTCATCTAAGTACACGTTTGTCATGAACAGCATGTGACCAATCGTGATTCAATAACTAAAGCGGTTTTCAATTGTGTGTCCATGTCGAAAAAAAGTTGCGTTCGCTTTGGTTTTTTATTGCTTCGCTCTGTTATTGGCCAACGTAAGTCGTGCTACTTTTTCAACCAATTAGAAGAAAAACCAATACCAATCGGGAAATGCACGTGCGAATTTCCCCTCGCTTCGCACAGGATGCGTGTAATTGCTTCATATTTTTACTGGTTCACAAGTGCACTGTTTAAGTCTGTTTTGATTGGTCGGAGTATTTGCTTTGGATTTACAATACTCAATTGGAAACCTCTCTAACTTAAAAATGAATTGAACTAGTTATGTCAACCGACAGGGAAAAATATATACCAATCACAAAATTTTAAAGATCCTTCATTTAACTAACTTATCAGTATAGCTAATTAAAATTCGAAAATTACTAATCAAAAAGAACTTTCCTGGGAAAATAGGTCCGAAAAAGTACATTGTTCAGTAATTATCGTCTCCTGAAGGACTTTACGCGTGTTGGTCCCCACTAATTTCATGCAGGATTCTCTCTTGAAGGCTATGAATTGCTTCATGTTGTTAGTTAACTAAGGCACAGATTCTTTTCCCACCTGAATTAAGATCGACAGAAGAAGTCTAATGTAGTCTGGGCCTTATTTCCGCTGGAGACATCGTGAGCTGTGGCGGTTATTTCCGTTCCACCAAAATACATGCTTAATGCAATGTCTCGATCATACCCTTTGCAAGTATCAGGGGACTGAACGACGACGCTTCCAATTCTAGTCACCCCAGGATCATCAGTATACCTTACACGAGGATCGCTTGAAATGTAGAAGGCAAAGAGAACTTCGTAAGAGCTAGCACTACTAGGGTGATATATGCGCTTGATTTTTTCTCCAAGCCTTGCAATTTTGTTCTCCATGGTAAAGAAATCAAATCTATCTGTACATTTCTCAATTCAATCCACGATGATCTTCTTTTCCTCAGGATCTACTCCTTGGACAAATTTAGGCCTCATACGGACACCATATGAAGTGCTGATGACTCCCTGAGTTATCTTTGTGGGCCTCTTGCCAAATATCACTGCACCCTGGACAACAGCTATGTTGGCGTGTTTAGGAATAAGAACCCTGACCTTTCCTGAAAACTCATTTTTGACTTCCTCTTGCAGGAATGCTGGCTCAGAAAATCCGCCGACGAACAGCATGGTTTTCACCTTGCACAGTTGTGTTTTTTTCTTCTGGGTTTTTAAATGTTCCTTGATGCGTTCCACAACGTGGGTAAACAGTTTCTTCATCATTCCTGAACTAAGGGAAAGGTACTCGTTGTTCGTTATCTTTACGTCTTTGACTCCATAGCGTGCCATCGCTGGGCTTCCTCACTGATTTGCCAAGGACACAAAACTTCGCGGCAGTCGGATATTTGTCATCAGGCCACTGTCCAAGATGCGCTTCCCTCGCTTTTTGCCTTCAAACTCGTTCATCAAGGATACCCAGTCAGATGGGAACTGCTGTCGGTACATTTGATTCTGTGTTGCCCCAAATAGTTCCTCCAGAAGGCTCTCAAACTGCTCATTCACTTTCATTCCTCCGTATGGACCCCCTGCCACCTTCTGTATCTCCATGATCGTACCATCGTCTTCTATTTCGTGTACCGTTACATCGAGCGTACCTCCTGGAAAAAAAAAAGGAATAAAAATGAACAAGAGATAAGCTTTCTGTCCTCGCGTCTTAATGAGACTCAGAAACTCATCGCACCCTGTTTTCCCATTCTTTATTTATATTTTGCCAACTGTACCAAATATTTGTCATGTAACTCCCACCACCAACAACAACAAGCTTTATTTGCATGGTATTGCGAAAGCAGTTAGCAAGAATCAAATTAACTTAACAAACTGCACATTAATAATATTATCGTCGCAGTACATTAACAGTTAGTCGACAATTTTTCCACGAGGAGGAAAGCGTAGTTCTCTCTCTTCAAAGTCAATAACCCCGTCAGAAAAAATCGTTACACTGGGTATGGTAGAGAATATTCTGAGGCCATTTTGCCGAGGTGAAGTTCAGCTCGGTATTACATGAGGCGAGCCAGCCCGTGATGAAAAAAGTTTACGTCGATGGAGCTCTACTTTCGGGCCATTGCCAGTTTGACTTTGTCAGCATCAAAATTCACGTTTCGATACTTCATGGCGCAATAAAATTGTAAACGCAAGCTCAAAAGATCGTCCACCATCCGATTCGTCGACTTCAATTTTGTTGCATTCGCCACCATGCTCACCGTATTTTACCAACTTAACGCCCCCGGTTTTATTTTTTAAAAGTTGGCCTGATGAACCCGGCGTTTGTTTGAAGCAAGCGTTTAATCGGGATCCGGCGTTTATTAACAAGGTGCAATTTCCTGATTTATTACTATCTATTATCCGGTACCCAGAGGCAGTTTCTAAGGGAGAAACGATTATTCTTTTCGTCCCGACCCGACAAACTGTTCGAAAATGATTGTTACCAAACCAAACAGAACGTATTCTTGGTTTCACATGACGTCATAACAAAACCAAAATTCAAAAATAGCCTGTTCCTGGCTCTCAGATATTTGGGGCGAGCGCGCGAGAACGAGCGAAGAAAATTTAGCGGGGAGGGGGAGGGAAATGGTCCCCGCGCGATTTTCTTCCCCCGTTCTTCGCTCGTTGTTTCGTGTTTTGCCCTTCGCTCGCCCAAAATATCTGAGACCCTGCAACAGGCCAAAATAAAACAAACAACAACACCAAGTTAGAATGGCCAAAAGGGGTTTGCTATATTGAAAACTACAATCTGTCATTATAAAGCGATGTTTTGTAATGGAATGCAATCATTAAATTAAACTTCAAAACAACATAACGCAAACGCACTGCGTGCATCAAATCACATTACATACGACAACATAATGTTTTATTGGGTTACGTTGTGAAATAAATAATGCATATAATATATTTCAGATAATTCACGTCTCAAAAGGGACCTAAATGAATACATTTCAACTTGAAAACGTCCCCTAAATCACTGTAAATAAATAATTTGGTATGGAAGATGAAAATTGTAGTTTTTCCTTCCACTGGATGCCACGACGATCGAGCTTTTCCCTCGCAGAAGATTTTAATCAGCGTCCTGAGTAAATTTTCTGTTTCCCAATGTGCCACTACGCTCAAACAATTTTTGTCTTTCCAAGAATCACCTGATATCAAAGGGTAAATTCCCTAATCTGTGTGGCGTGACATACTAGAGCTCCGAAATTGTAAACATCCTCTAATTCTCGGAAAGATTATGAGAGAGATTACATTACAAAGAAAATGACAGTGGTATTGAAAATTGCCATAGGACCTAATTGTACAGGTAATTACGTTAATTGCGTATTCCCAAAATTTGTTTTGCCAAGAATCGCCATTAGCTGACGGAGTATTCACAAATGATTGTCTGAAAACAGATCTAAAAAAGTAATATAACTAATCTAAAAGATCAGTTTTGTTTCATGCGTTTTGGGGCTGTCACCCGTTTGATCCAATTTTACTTCCGCCACGCTAGCAATTGCGGTTGTTAGC
Source organism: Pachyseris speciosa (assembly GCA_016490735.1). Lineage (NCBI taxonomy): Eukaryota > Metazoa > Cnidaria > Anthozoa > Scleractinia > Pachyseridae > Pachyseris > Pachyseris speciosa. The sequence goes on along the minus strand of JAEMWC010000043.1, from coordinate 382,612 downwards.
TTATCATGGATTTTGAGTGCATGTTAGTCTGCCTTCTTGTTGATATCTTTTCGCGGGATAACGACCAGTACTGATTTGCTTTCACAAAATATGAAGCAAATTAAGTTAGACAGTTGTATTCCAGAACAATCTGACTGAATTGTCAAACTCGAACTGTTGAACTGTCATGGCATCAATGACCATCAATACAAGCACAAAGACATAGGGTATATTACGGGAAATATCAAGTGCTGAAATGGGGTTCTTGAAAAGTTTCCCTTGAGAGAGTATATGTTTTATCAGTCCCTTGGTTACTTAACGTTCCTATACATGTAAGTCCCTATCCTAAATATTACATGTGAATGGTTAGGGAAATTGTTAATTGCAAAACAATGGAAAGCGATGCAAGGGTCACGTATGACTAAGTTCATTCATACCAAGATATGTCGCACATTAAACGTGTAGCACTGGTTAGGTAAATCACGACGAATGGATAAGACAACCGATTCGAAAGAATCTGCACACACATTTTAATCAAATCGAAAATATCTAAGTGATAACGACATTGCAAAAAAAAAAATAAAGAAGATTCACTAATATTTCAAACAGGGGACCGCGAAAACACACCACATGCCACCCATTGTGTGTTTGTTATGATGAATAAAAAGATTCCGACAGTTGGGTGACACAATCACAGAGCGTTAAAACTTCCTGTTTTCCGTGAAAGCTAAATTTGCAAAGCGGAAGTCAGTTTTCCGAGATTTGTTATTCAACCAGTTCGCCTTTTGAAGACCAACATGGCGGAACGCAACTCCGTGCCATCGAGTCCGAAGATTGGAAGTCGTAGAGAATCATTTGAGTCATGTCACACTGAATCACTCGTTTTTAACGTAGAATTTATGAAGCTGCTGGGGAGGCTTCCGGACGAGTTAAGGCAACTTGGCCGCAAAATCAAGAAACTAGAAACAGAAGTAAATACGTCGTCTTCAAGGTGATTTTCATACATATTCTGCATTTCTCTGCTTTATGAACCTGTGGTTCAATTTCACGCGGCATGGCTTCTAAATTCAAATTACCGCACAAAAGAGTAGACTGCTTGTTTCTGTTTGAGATAACGCTTCATGCTGATGAAATGATATTCTGTCACGGAGAACATAGCGCAAACAAAAAAACCTTAAGGCGGTCGTTTTCCTAAGCATGACTCGAACGCATAAATTGCTAACTCGAGACGGATGTGGAACCACCCGGCTTATCTTCAGGCTGGTTTCCATATGTATAATAGTAATAGTAATTAAATAACAATATATAATTATAATAAGAACCTTCCCAGAACTCTTTGCAGCTGGAAAATCGTCAATCCCAAATAACTTGGTCAGTTTGAAGGCAGCAAGACCCCCACGTTGTCTAGAAATAAGTCTTACCATAAAATAATTATTGTACAAGACTAAGGGCGATGACGTCATTGGTCACGTGACTTTGCTCACAAGTGCGTTTTTGCTCACTGTGACGAAGTTATTTTGTTATTGCAAAAGCAATCAACGTGGTTTGAAGCACAATGGTGTGAGCCATTTCGGACTGCCCGGGTACCGAACAAAATATAAATATTAAGGGAGGTATATACAATTTTCAATAAGTGGGAGTCTGGGTACAAGTGCTATCTCGCGTTGCATTAAACGCGAGGAAACAAAAATTTGGATATTGGTAGTTATTTTTATGAAATATACATTTTTGTCATTTTTAATGCTGTGACGTCATCGGTCACGTGACCAGAACGGACCGAAGTTTAAGATTCGCTCTACAAGTTTACTAGAACCTTTCTCCAAGGATATTTTTAAGCGAAGTTGTAGTTTAATAAATAGTCTTTTAAAAAATGGCCATGATTACTTTTTCCTAAGAAAGTGCGGCAGTAGAAAATCTAACTGAAAAGTTTGTCAGCTTCCTGTTCAACGACCATTTGAGGTAGGAACAAAAGAAAATTTTGCCTAAGGCTTGAGAGTATGCTCTTTATGATGGCGTTGTCAGTTTCTTCTAATTTTAATTGCTTTTGGCGATGATCGATGTTTAAGATTTTTTTCAGAGGAGAGGGCCTGGAGGAAAGAACGAAAACGAGGCTATACTTTCGCGCGCTTTTTGTTCACTGCGACGCCGCGCCACAAAAGGTTAGCTAGAAAAAAAAATTCCAAGGACTGGACAACGGACTTGACTTGCATTTTCTTTAAACGGAACTTTTGACGACTTTTTTAATTATTTTTTTTTTTTATGGCTGTTGTCTGCTCAGGGACAATGTATACCTGAGAAGGTAAGTTGATACAGATAGTTGTTGCTGTTTGTTAAAAAAACAAAACAAAACAAAAAAGCGCGTTTGTGGTACACTTAAATGCACTTCCCACCTAAAAAGTGTTGTTTAATTCTTGAAATTATAAAACTTAAACTAGAAGTTGCAGCAATGCGAATGAAATCAAATTAATGCTGACATTAAATGAAACAATTTAAGTTGCTTAAGGCAACCGATGCAAGCTCAGTAATTTTACTAAATACGATATTTGAAGGTTAAAAACGTATCTTAAACAGTGACGGAATAAATAATTACTTTATTTTCAACCGGAACTTAAGACGTTACCTTCATTCGCACAGACATCAAAACTTTATTTTACACTGTCCATGAACTAAATTCCCTATTACAATTATAACAAAGTGTACAATAAAGCCATTATTCAAAGTATTGGCCTAAGAAAAATAGTTGCGCATAAACAAATACTGGAACAGTTCGTGCTTTCAAATGGATTACCCAAATGAATTACACGATTCCGACACATAAGTTTAATTTGAGTGGCGAAACATTTTGTTGTATCTGAAAATTTACTGTACGACACAAAACGTTTTCACAGAGGTTGTAATGCATGGGGGTTCACATAATTTAATTCAATTTTATAAAGCTAAAAATTGTATGTCAAAGATTCAGCAGAAACAGAGAAAAGTTTTAAAATCATGGCTGTTTGTGCGAGTTCGTGTACGTACGCGCTAAATGCGGAAAGTACCTAAGCTTAATAAATCTGAAGAAGTCAAGTACTTAAGTTTATGTCAAAACCGACCAAGAACCAGTCGAAAAAAAACAAAGCAAATAATTGTTTTAATAGATTTGGCAGTTTTACAAAGTGTTACGCTTCTGGTTTGTGGCACCTATTTACAATGGTAGTCTGAGGAAAAACCTTTTTACAACAATGTTTAAATTATAAGCTTAAGCTTACGGTAAATTTCATTTGAATCTATTTTTTTAACTGAGGGGAAATTAAAATGTAATTTGCTATAAGAATGGGTCCAACACAGAAATCCTGAAAACCTTCTTCACAAACAAACTGACGATAAACTTGAAAACCAAATTTGAGAGAAGGCTTAACTTCTTGCCGAGCCATACAAAAGTTGGGCACGTAAACAAAGACAACGCTTATCTGGCTTATCGGTTGACCGTAAGTTTTTTGAAGAAAACGACTAAATAAAAGGTCAACGGTAAATACCTTCTCCAATCGTCGAAAAGGCTACATCGGGCCACTGCGTAAATCGCACATCCTTCGTCTTTAGTCATGCTCAAAGCACAGCGGGAAAATTTATGTGTTGTCGAATGCAGTCGCGGCGCGAGTTCAATTCCTTTCACAACGCTTTAGATACATCCAAAAAGCCGTCCATCAAGCCTTGATATAATTCTTCCCAGAGTGGCCAGTTAAAAATATTTTCACAGTCTAACACATCTTCAGGTGACCTAGTCGAAGTGGCGGAACGAGAGAGTCGAACGAGGTATCACACAGCGTTCATGTGCTCGTTAATCCACTGACTTGGTCTAAGGTTTTATGAGACAGGATGAACCAAATTTCAAAATCATTTCACCGTTTTGAATGTAGTTAAGCTTCGGACTAGAAATTTCCCATTACTTTGTTAAACTTGACCGCAAATACCACTTTCACCACAGCTACAGCGCTGTCGCAAGCAAACCGTCGCTTCGTTTCAGAAGGTCGATTCACTTTCTGTGATTGGTTAAACAAAATGACGTGTGAATCGCGAGGTGTGGAGAATCTACGATTCGATGACAAACATAGCGGGCGATGTCTTCCTTCGTAATTTAACCAAAGAAAAAAATTGCAAAACATTTAATTTTTGGTTTATCGTGAACTAAAAAAAACTGTCAGAACAAGAGCGGTAGGCGTGTTTTCAGAGCATCTCTCTCTCTCTCTCTCTCTCTCTCTCTCTCTCTCTCTCTCTCTCTCTCTCTCTCTCTCTCTCTCTCTCTCTCTCTCTCTCTCTCTCTCTCTCTCTCTCTCTCTCTCTCTCTCTCTCTCAACTAACACTTGTGATTTCTGGTATGAATGAATTAATATGCAAAAACTAAAAAAGGTAAAAATAATAAAGAAAAATTGTCAACTATTTTCCCAAAGACGTAGAAATACACTTGCCTCGATCCAAGCCCACTCATAATAAATATCCACAAAAATATGAATACAATCTTCCGTCTGTACAACATTTAACCCCCAAATTTCAATACAACCATTTTTTTTTTTTTACATTTATTAGTAAGCTCTGGCTTGCTGGCTCAGCAACAAATAACTTTCAAAACCATGAGAAGTTAAGTGAGAGAAACAATGTCTACAAGGTCTAAATAATAAGTCAGTAGTGCATGAATGGGTGGGGCAGGGGTTCTGAACCTTCAACTGATTGTACTTTTTTCTTCTGGTTCTACCCCTTACGTAGCAGTATCTATTTATGTCTTAACTTTGTTGCAGAGTCTAACAAAATTGCAAATTCATCACAACTTATCATTGTTCTTACCACCTTGGGAATGCCACCTTGGGAATGCCACTTTTTTGGTAGCCGCTTCAGTACACGTCTATTATTTCTATTTCTGTATTGTAACCGTTTTCTCCATTTTTACTTTGCTTCAGTGTTGCCCCTGAAGAAGGTTAGTCATGTCTCGCCGTAATATATGGCATTAAAAGTTACCCTTTTCGACCATCATTTTGTTTCTTTGCCTTATATCTACCTTTTTATGGGATATATAATTATATATTGTTATTTCCGGTTTCACTTGTAATAATAATAATAATAATAATAATAATAATAATAATAATAATAATAATGATAACTGTCTGAGCTAATCGTCCTCGCAAAGTACCGCAAGGACGCAGCTCACCAAGGTCGAACCGAAAGCATATACAAGGCGCCTCTGGCAGCCGCTATACGGCCATGTATGACCTTATCGCAGACGATCGCGGATCGCGGATCGCAGATCGCAAAAAAGTTCTGCGATCGTTTGCGATCATGTGGAAACACACTTCCGCGATCGTCTGCGATCCTGCGATCATATGAAAATCAAAGTTCTGCGATCTGCGATCGAAACCTCTCCCATAATGTTTTTAATTCTGACAACGCGCGTGTACATTTGAGATTTCCGCTGACCGAAATGCATGGCTACAGTCGGCTGTGCGATCGTTTGCGATCGTCTGCGATTATATGGAAAAAGCTCTCTTTGCGATCGTCTGCGATCTGCGATCTGCGATCTGCGATCCGCGATCGTCTGCGATCGTTTGCGATCATATGGAAACTAGGCTTTAGCCACACTAGTGCCATGCTGTAGTAAACTAGCAAGTAGGGGAAATTCGTCCTTCCCCACCATTCGGCACTTCCGAGACGTTGCCGATGTGTGTCGAACATCGCCTGAAACTCGAGAACTCTTTGATCAGTTTTGCAGCATCCGAATGTACTGTAGAAGAGCACGGATATCATTCCTGTTGGGTAGGCTGACGTTTCTGCTTTGCCCTGTGCTCGAGACAGCTTTCATTTCATTTCATCATTTCTGTGAAAGTGTTATACATATAGAATTTGAGTATTCTGTTTACATTTCCCGGAGTCAATTTGTCGAAGGAAGCAACTAGATTGCCAATTCCTTAATGTACTTAATTATTCGTTTGTTTCGGAACTAGACTTTAACGAGTCGAGCCAACACCCCATGAGACCATAGGCAGTTATCCTGATGATTAACTAAGGAGCGGTGAACTAAGGAAAGCCTTATATCCAGAAGTTTCCCCATGATTGATGACTGAATCAGACTTACTACAAGATGCCTTTGTTTACATTTAAAGAAACAAAGCTCTTAAAGAAAAAGTGTTTCCTTAAATGGGCTATGTTACGGGGATAACAAAATGGTCTTAGAACTCGAACAGAAAGACATAGTTAAATCTTGAAAGGAGGACTAAGGATAATCGGTTTATAATGGCGCTCACCAGACACGAAGGCTAAAACTTGAAAAACAGCGGTCGCTTTTTTTTTTTTTTCTAAGTTGTAATCTATTCAATCCCTTGAAGAACAGCACTTGTTTGTATAGTTTCATTTCTAGTTATTTCCATTTATTTGCCATTTCATAATATTGCACTAATGGAATAGTTTGAACAAAACGGAACCATCATTTTGGATTTCAATCTGTGCAAACATCTCCTCACCATCCCTTGCTAAAAAAAAAAAAAAAAAAAAGGTAGCATAGCCCATTTAAACCAAGACTAAAGTTCTAATTCAGTGTTATTGGTGCAATTATTTCCTCCTTCAATGTAATTACGTTGTAGGGTTGATTCATCCAGTAGGAGGGCTGAGAAATTCTGGAAATCACGCTGGGAAAATCGAGAAAAAGAGCTTACACATCAAGAAGAAGAGAAGTAATGATGAATAGTCCAGTTTCGAGTTCGCCATGACCGCTGAATAAAAGCACTGAGAACGTCTTCATACAGGGTTAGCCTCTTCCTAAAGTAAAATATTCTCAATGAAATACCGGCGGGAAGGTGCTGCAAATTCGAAAATTAAAGAATAGACAGAGCTGTAAACAGGTCATCTTCTCGCTGGATTTTGTGAATATATTCACTTCAGATGGAGGCTAACCCTGTACAAAATAAATGCGTGCGCAGTACTTTTATTCAACGGTCATGGTGAACTCGAGACTGGACTATTGTGCTTTACTACAGTAGTCATTAAGTACACACTATATATTCTGCATTATTACTGTAAGCCATCATAAGCAAGTCTTAAAAGCCTGAAATTAAGGTAAATGTTTTCGTGGATGTTAAACAGCTTGTTCGGAATCTGAATGCAACGAAATTCTGTTGTCTTCCTGACACATGTGCTTTCTCTTTTGGTCGGTGGTATTTCGTGTGTACGCAGAGACCTTTACTGGTTTATTTGTTTGTTTGGTTTTAGATTGAATTTATCATATAAATTTTGTTGCAGCTAATGAATGATTTATTAAATGACTGCCTGATTATAAATAAATTGATTGAGCGACTTTTTCCAGCATTTCCGGTAGTCGAGTTGACTGATCATTGACATGCCGTGCCTAGTTGTCATTGAATCAGTTTTACGAAAATTAAAAAGAAAAAAAATATTAAGGGGTTGCTACTGCAAGCCTTAACAAAGATAAGAATGCTAACCTTGGGTAGTTCAAGTGGTAGTGAATTATTATAGTAAGTGACTACGATAAAATTGATGAAAAAGTTCTCTTTCTTTTCTCGTATATTACAGAATCTTTCAGATACGAAAACATTACGAGCAGCTGTTGAAGAATTCAACGGAGGTATTACAAAAAAACAACAATGAGTTACAAAAGCTCTTAAAGGAAAGGTAAATGCGATGTGATATGGGAAGGGGGTGAAGCTGTCAAAGGATGGACGGGTATATCAAGCTTATAATTGGCTGGCTTGAGAAAATGTTAATGGAAAAGTTTCACTGACTTGGTTAGTTTTGTAATTGCTCCCGCAATGAAACCGTGGTTCTCAAATAACGAGAAATAAATTAGACAAGAACAATAGTTGAAATTGTAATAATACCGAAGGGAAAATGGGAAAAAAAAAAACTCTGACTCAATGTTCTACGTCCTACAGCGTATATGTTTTATTATTAATTTTTTTTGTGCTGTACCCATCCTACCTTTCTCTATAGGGATTGCGCATAATAATGAATTATTATCGTTTTTAAAATTTGTTCCCTAGTATAGTAATCAATTTATGGACACTTAATGTTTTGGGTTTGTTTGCTGTCGCATGCGATATATCATGTATTTAACACGTGGCTCGGTAAATATTCATCGCTAGCCACCGACACTGAGGTGAAGAGTTTTTTTCGTATATACTAAAACAGTGAGATAATATACACCACAAAAAATTCAATTTGATTCATTTATTCCAGCAACGATTGCATTATTCTCCCGCGCGCAAAGGACTGAAACAACAAGCCGACCGTTTTCTCGCATACAGATAAAATTTCTGAAGACATTTATTTAGTTCTGGTGGCGACATTTCTTCAAATGGAGTTGCAAACTCTCCCTGTATTTGAAACCATTCTGTAAAAAAATATCATTCAACTTTGGTTTTCAAGTGAACAAGTGAGGCTACGCAAGATTAATTTGCATTTGTAAACAAAACCTTTCTCATTGGTTTTTATCGATAAACTCCGGGTTAAAAACACAAACCATTACCTTTAAACACGGCCATACCAAATTTATACGCTTTCTTTGTGTTGTCAGGGACTGCCTCGTCGCTAATCTGGATGATTTTTTCGCTTGATACTGATGCAAACCGGGACGCCATTTTTTTCGAAATTCACACGAGGGAGCACGAAACTCGCGAGTTGCTCGGAGGTAAATAGCAAAATATATTCGGAGTTTGACTAGCCAATCAGAGGGCGCCTTCAACGCTATCCACTGTTTTAGTATATACTAATAGTATATATCTACTAGCGTTCTAACACGAATGCCGTTCTCTTATTGGATACGCTACTCGCTATCTATTCTGTGATCGATAATGAGTACCGGTTGTCAACAAAATGGCGGCCGCTTCTTCGCGTTTTCGAAGTTTCTGTGAGGAGGATTTAGATAATTTACTTGTTAAGTTTTGAACGACTAGTAGATTTAACTAATACAATTTGATTATTCGCTCTCGATTTCTATGCGTAATAGCTGATTCGGGCTGCGCCCTCATCAGCTATCACGCGATAGAAATCTTGAGCTCATAATCTAATTCTTAATTATTGAAACTGAACTACGTACATCAGATTTCCAGCATTTTCATTGGCTAACCGGACACATGCTAGCATCTCATATAGCTGCACTTCCAAATATGGTCAATGCACGCTACAGCGAACAGAGAAACCTCCATAAAATATTCTCTCGTAACGGCAGTCATTAAAAAATTATTCTTCTTCGCAGCGGAATTAACGAGTTGACATTTCGAAAATGCAATCGAAATAAAAATGGAATTCAGCTTTTTATTGCTGAGTGTTTTAGAACGACAAGAAGCAATGCTGCGATCGGGTTAAAAAATTTCTTGCAGCCCAGAGAAAAATTTTCGGGCTATTAAGGTTTAGTTAATGGAAAAACGAACTTTTATTTACTAAAATACCGCAAGATGTTTTGAACTCAACTAAGCGAAATTGAAAATATGTGTTCAACAACAAGTGTGGACATTTTCAGTCTGTAATTATGCTGACGGGCCAATCTATTCAAACGAAACTGAAGAAACAACAACTTCAGCACAAATTTCAGCAATACTCACTACTGGGGGGAAATCTAAATATAAAAGTTAACACACATTGAGAATGTTCTTAGCTGCACTCGATGCAACGTATCAATCACCAGCTTCAAACTTTCAATGGTCACAAATACAATGTTTTGTAAAAATGAGAAGAATCGCCATTCTCGTTGTTTTTGTGGCTCTGTTCGGCCGCGGGTTGACTTCTTGTGCAACACACCAGACAGATTTCTAAAACAATTTCTTGAAGCAAAACCTGGATATTTCTCTTACTTATCCCTCAGGTGTCTTGTTTCTAACCAGGTTTGATAAGATAAAAAAAAGTTAAAGTTCGTCAAAGTAAACTGAAATCTTGTCTTCATTTTGATCAAATTCGCACATGGCGCCGTTGTTAGTATGGACTGAAAACTCGCTCCTTCGGCTTGTACATCCGTGTGAATGTCATTCTATCCGCCTGCAGCAAAGAATGAATAACTTTTACGAAACCACTGACCATTTACAACAGTTTGAGAGCAAATAAACTTAGGAATTTTTCCAAAAGTGAAGCTTCTGTGTTGTTCTCTGGCACTTTCATTGAACTCATTCAACTTTCCAAAGGAACGTTGCAACTCATCGAAATATATTTTTCGCGCCCTTTTTCTCTAGTCATGTCACAGGCAAATATTTCCTTTTTCGGTTTCCTCTTTCTCTGGGTTACTTTCTTTCGCTATTTTCTTTCAGATTCCCAAGTATGTGTCGTAGACTTTCTAATAAAACAGTTATCATACTCGGGCTTGCTGGATATGAAACGATTATAACCAACTGGGCGCCAAATTTTAAATTGTACATTTCTTCTTTTCCCAGGGCCTCTATAAATACGGGGCCTCTATAAAGTTACTTACTAACACTTAATATCCAGCGCGCCCTTGTAGAAAAATTGTAAATTAATCGCTTAACTGAAGCTCGGAAAAAGGGAAAAATTCATTTATCAATGCCAGTACTGACTTACACAAACTTCACCACCGTAAAGAGATACAAAAAGATGATGTTTCGAGCGTTAGCCCTTCTTCAGAGCGAATCGAAGAATTGTGGGTTAATGTGTATGGTTTATATACAGACTGAAGATGGAGCTACTCTTTTGGTGGTAGCGTGGCAACCTGAAAAAAAAAAAAAACTTTTATCCCGTTTATTTAGACAAGGAACTCCAGTGATGAATACATTTTATTTACTCTTACCTTAACCAAGATGGCTAGTCAGGTAGTCAATGTTGACTGATGATTGTCCCAATCATTTTCGTTGACTTTTAACGGCAGCAATTTTGTGCTAAAATTATGTTACTAGCGTTGATGTTGCGTCTCAAATAGCAGAGGAAAATGAGAAATTGAAAAAGCAAGTAGAGAAATTGGAACGCCAGCTCGACGACCAAGCAGGGATAAGTTCAAAATATCAAAATCACTCCGAAAGGTAAGATGAGGGAGCGAAGGTATCACTGCGCTATGTTGGCTCTGGTGTCATTGATTCTGTTTCAAATAACGTAAAACCTGGTGACTCATAATGGCTGACAGGTGATCTCTGACCAAGTGCTTTGTGCGAGAGCTAAGGACCTACCCATCGCATTCTTGTACGGACTTCATAAGGCCCATGTGATGGACACAAACACCAATGATCTTCCCCTTTCTTCATATAATCATGCATCCTGATAGGTACATGGATAGGGTGTACTTCAATTTACATCACGATACAGTCACTTGAGATACGAATTACTGATGCAACTAGACTTCATATGCCCACGAAGTCGAGCGGTTACGGGCCACCATATTTTGTTGTTGGTCTTGTGCAAGATATGCGTTTTGATACCCTTTATTATGAGGGACCTTAAGCAACGACGACGGCAATGGCAACGAGAACGCCACTAAACTATAGGCTTAATGAGAAAACACAATGACCCCGCGCGTTTGTTTTGCATTTTGGTACACTTCTTTGGCGTCCTCTGCAAAACAACAACGTGAAATAACTTTTATGTGAAATAAATTGAGAACGTGAGCGCACAACGGCAAATTTGTCTTTCTTCTTCCTTCCTTTGACGTCGTTCATAGTAATTTAGTTCTTGGACATATCGCCAGCATTTCCCAAGTTAACCAAATTGCAAAAAGCGCGAAAGCGTTACAGAAACGTTAAGTTATATATTTTGAAACGACCTTTTCGTTGCCGTCGCTGTCGTCGTTGCTTTAATTGCTGTGCTTCTAAACGAGCCATCCACATCCATAAATATTATAAGTGTGATGTTTTCTCTGTTTTATTTTCACATTCAGGCAAATTTTGTGAATCTTCAGTTTACATTTCTTGAGTTAAACAACATAGGTTTTTCTACTTTGAAAGGTTCAAACACGCTCTCGAAGAAAAACGCAAAGAGCTAAACAGTTTTAAAGAGAGGTAAGTATATTATGTCTATATTGTATCTTTCGCAGAGTTTAATACTGTGTAGGTTTGTTGAGATCACAATTGCATCTTTGACTGAAATATTTGAAAAATGCATTTTCAATCAAGACATGTCCTATTTATCTACTGAAGATATTCTTACTTCAAAGCAACATGGTTTCCGAGCTGCTAGTACTTTACTATTGATTATTTAGTAGATCTAATCGAAGAAATTACTTCCACTCTTGACAAAAGGGGACTACGTAGTTTCTTTATTGTTAGATTTAAGCAAAGCTTTTGATACTGTAAATCACCATAATTTTATTAAACAAGTTAACTTATTACGGAATAGTAAATAGTGAAAATAATTGGTTTCGATCATATCTTAGCAATAGGAAACAAAAGGTCTACATAAATCGGGTTATGTCCGAGCTGAATGAAATATCTTCAGGGGTTCCTCAAGGATCTATACTTGGTCCTCTTTTATTTTTAATATTTATCAATGATATTCCTTATGCTTCAACTTGCGTCTCAGTTAGATTATATGCGGATGATTCATCACTAGCAGCATCTGGAGATGATCTTGATAAATTATTGAGTGAAATAAATACCCATTTAAACGATATTTTTTGACTGGCTTTATTGTAATAGATTTACTTTATATTTAGGTAATAATAAGTATGTTATATTTCAACTTCAGCAGAATCTTTATTCTCTTTTAGCTCGAGCTGACCAAATCTTACAGCAATCCTAAAGTGATAAATACCTTGGTGTATATATTGACAGTCACTTAAGTTTGAACGATCATATTGATTATATATGTAGTCAGATAAGTAGCAACTTGAATGTTATAACCAGGTTAAAGCGTTACCTGACGTCCAAATCACTTATCTCTGTTTACTGTTCTCTGATATATCCTTACCTTTATTATGGTTGTCTTTTGTGGGGAAACAATTATGATGCTCCTGTATCAAAGGTTGTGAAATTAGAAAATAAAGCTGTTCGTATAATTAACGATGTTCCCTTTATGGAACCTGAATAGCTTCTCATTACGCAGCTCTGCGTTTATTGAAATATAGTTAATTAAGTTAGTTAGTCCTGATATAGTTAAACTTAGCACGTGTTTGTTGTTCTATGAGTACTTTAATGATGATAAAGTTCCAAGTTTTTCTCTGACTTTACGCTCTGAGCAGTATAAGTGGTAAATATTTTTGGAACAACATTTCCATTTCTATTCGTCAAAAACCTTACAAAAAATCAAATATGCACTGACAACTTATTATGCTGCTCAGTATTAATATTATATCATTTTATGTAACTTTGTTCTGCTGTCCCAAGTATACAATCTATCTTTTTTTTTTTTTTTTTTGCTGTCATAATATATAATGTTACTAAGGAGCATAATATTAGTCTACCTAGATGTGCCCCTCTCCTGTTTAGTATTACTTTATTCTTTGTAATTAACAGTTATGTAATTAATGCTAAATGGAGAAAAAATAAAATACAAAAACAGCAACAACAACAATGGTGATCACTGCCCAACGACCAATCCCCTTTAAATTCTGGATTTCTCGTTTTCAATTTGTTGCTAACTTCAGAGTGCTCTGCATAACGTTATTTTGACTGTAAGAATTAGTTAGGAAATGGCAGGAGAGTTGGCCAGGCGAACATTAATGTTTATCTGGCGTCAAATGTTGATAAACCTTCCCTGTTATTCGTTACAAAGACACGCTGCCTATTCAGAAAGAAGAGTGAGATCTGACCAACGGAGAACTGAGAACACTCTGAGCCGAAACAGGCAATCTCATCTGGAGAGTGAATACGTCATTGATTTCAAGGATGGTGCTCGTGTTGATGCAATTGATGTTATGACAACAAGAGCCTGTCGTTTCCGTGGAACAAGGTCCGATTCTAGAGATGTATACCTGAAGTGCTGCAGATTCGCCTGCTTTATTTTTGAGGTATAGTTAAGATTTTTTTAGATATATTTATAATTTCATAAATTTGCTTTCTCTTCACCTAAAAAGAGAAGATGTAATTTGCAAGTCGTTTTCTTTAAAGGGAAGTTCTTGGAAAATACGGCAAAAGATCGACAAAATTATAACAACATACACTTATACATCATCCCATATCCCTCGCCCTCCCTGTAATCACTAAGCCCTACTTTCCTATATCAGCCTGCAAAGCTACTTTTTTTAAGGGAAAATTATGTCTATCAAAGCCAATTTCAGAGAATAACTACTCCCGTTCTGTATTCGTATAAAATGTTTGAAGAAACAGTTTTCGCGATTAAATTGTCTAGCTAGAACTAAATCTAGACCCGCCACAGAGGACGTGGGTCTTAGGACCTAACTTAAACCGAAACAATTTGCAACAATTTAAATTGACTAATGCTTATTGCCAAATGTGTAAATATTATGCACAGAAAGCAAGCCGTTACCCATAACTTACATGTATGTTTACATAGTGGGTTTTATTGTTATGATATTTCAGACCGCATATGAAGTCGTTGCCAAGACAAAACAATCCTTTGTCAATTTTACATGCACAACACTGAAAACGTTGGCTACAGAAGCTCCAGCGATTGGAAGAGATAGCACTACGTTTCAGTATAAGGTATAGTCATTTCTCAACAAACACATTATCAAGACGATAATAGAATTCTAGCCTTATGACTGCTTCTTGTAAGTTCAAAACTTTGGAAACATTGTGCGGTATACAGGCCCGAATTTTAGCTACAGATAATAATAATAATAATAATAATAATAATAATAATAATAATAATAATAATAATAATAACTTTATTTCTATAGCGGTATATACAAAAAGCTCTATATCGCTTAACAATCAAAAATTAAAAACTGTACAGAAGAAAAGATTAACCTAAAAGCATAGAAAAATAAATACACAAAGAATTAATTATAAGTAGCTCTAAAAAGATGCGTCTTTAGTCTTTTCTTAAAAACAGAAACCATAGCCTAGGGACTGCGACTGAAAAGGCCCTGTCTCTATAAGTTTTCAGGCGAGTCTTAGGTTTTTGTAAAAGATATTTGTCGGTTGATCTTAGATTCCTTGATGGTTCATGACGCACAAGTTAGTTACTGATATACACTGGAGCTAAGTTATTTAGTACTTTATAAGTAGGTAACAGAACCTTAGACGAGATCATGCAGTCAGCTTACAAACAATTTCGTAGCACCGAAACTGCCCCAGTTAAAGTTTTGGTTAGCGTTTGTGTATTGAAGACAGTCGTCCACTAATATATGCAGTCATACTGAATCATTATGCATTGGTGTCACTACCTCCATTTTGATTGGCTAAGAAGAAGCTAATTACTGCTGAATCTGTTTTCCTTTCCTTATGCATGCAGAAGTGATGTCATACCTACAGGCAATAGGTTTTATACATGCAAAAGTGACGTCATTTTGCAAACAATAGTTTTACACGAGAGAATCGAAACACGTTTGTTTTGCTGAAGCCTTTCTGGAATTCCATTGCAGAGGGTTTTACCACGTTCAGTCAAATTTTTTAAACATGTTTTAGAGTGAGTTTGTGTAAAATTTTGCCGGAAATATTTGGATTGCGCTGCATCTTTTAGGGTGTAAGCTCACAAATAAAGTTCTTACAAGTCATTGTAGCATGTTTAGTTTCTTGTACGCGCTCTTGTTTTTACAAACGCTCAAGTTTAAGCTTAATAAAACATTTATTGGATGAGGTTGAGCATGATAGCGAGAATTATCATGTCTTCGTTTTGTGTTATACGCCACAGCCTTCGGCTTCGGCAGATAACACAAACCTCGGCCATGATAATTCTTGTTATCATGCTCAACCTCAGCCAACAATTGTTAAGTGTCGCTTTTATATAGGTTGGGGTCCAGCAGTACGATTGCCAAAGGAAAACTACCCTACCGACCCAAGATGCACTGAGCGAGGTGTTGATCCTTTTAAAAGAAGAAGCAAAAACGCATGATTTGAGTCCACATGTCGACGTAAGTGCATCGCGACTTACCCGTAAACAACCGATTCCAACCTACTATTTAAGAAGCAAAGAAAAATAATTATCGCTGATGATGGTATTTTATTGTATATGTGCTTACTACAAATGTTTTTATAAGGGTGTTCTTCATGCAGGCCCACAGTAAGTGTGCAAAATAAACGCACATAGTCTCCGATATCAAATACCTGATGCCCTCTCGGTCCTAATGGAACATTGTGGTCCAACGGAAAGGGAATGCACCATATAGTGCAAGGGGTGAGGCGGTGGGGGTAACAAGGATAAGAAATCCTTCATTATGCCCTCCCTTAGTCTATATACTGATGGTTTTCAATCTTGTCTACAGGATGTCAAAAAATCTATCGCTAGAAAGTGGCAACGAACAAGGGATCGTGTTTTAGAATACGACGGTCTTCTGCTACATTACTTACTAGATGACTACATAACGTATTGCACGCGGTTTGCTTGGTGCGCTTTGACTCAAGTTCCACCATTGAAGATCGACTACTCTACGGTTGTTTACAGCTCTGAAAGTCACATGGTCAGTCAAGCCTTTATCTCATCTGAAACACGAAACCCTACTGTTGATCGTGGACCAGCTAATCTAGAGGGGAAGCGAATTTCGTGTTATTTGTGGCCCACCCTTCAAGACTGCGAAGGCAAAGTTATCAGGAAAGGAGAAGTTGTTCTTGCCAGTTATGTTTAAGGTGGAACTCACCAAAGAACCAAAGAAGACTATGGGCGTTATGAGCACGCTGAACATTCTCCAGATCCCGAGGAAGGAGGGGTCTCCACTCACGCGGACTTTGAACGTTTAGACCCTTTTATCGTGTGGGCAAATACCACCAAACATTTTGACTTTTAGGAGATATATCTGATTATCTCGAAATCCAAAATAGCGGATCCAAAATGGCCGCCACTTGAAAAGAGCGTCGTTACTTACTTTTTACCCCAAGAATGTTGGTGTCAATACTCTCGGAGTTATGAAGGGGAGGACACCTCCGCCGGACGCAGAAGAAAGTCTAGATAGTGTTGGCAGAACCACCTTCGACCGTTGTGTAAATTATCGTAGAGACTGTTATTATTAGAGTTGCACCAATACGGATAATTATGAACTCTAGCTGTTTTCAACTCGCGTAACGTTTCACATATCGGCCACAAATTCTGCTTATCAAAGCAGATCATTCTAGTTGAGAGATTGATACAACGGCTTCTATATCTGCGTGTTATGGCACTGGTAAAGTACAGATAATAAATAACGAAAATACAATACAATTGTAAAGCATTGCTTCCTTGAAACTCCAACAATTATATATATCCGAAAGAAATCGGAACTCACCCAGGTCCTTTTCTCCATTATGTTATTTGAGAATTGCAGCCTCGTTATGGCGACTAGAATAAATCCACTGAATTGATCTTGGGAGGTTTTTATCCCTTGATACGGTCCATAGATAGCAGGTGCTTGTTGACATAGATGTGGCCTCGCAGGTTTTGCTTGAGTAATTAAACATATAGTAGGTGGTTCTCCGAGCCAATGATCTTTGTGCTGGCCCTATCAATGAAGAGCTCTATACCTCTTACATGCTCGGTAGTAGGGTAGCCACCACGGTTTCCTTTTTGTTTGCGGTGGTTTCTCATTAATTTGCGGTGGAATACATTAACGTCGATGACGTAATAATAGTAGATGTATTCCTTTTTATAACAGAGAGTGTGGATGACTTCCTTAGCATACCAAAGAAACTGGATGTATTCCTTTGCATTCAAAATTAAACCTTTTCGTTAGAACCTCTCGCGTCACTCTAGTACAATGAAAACAAAAGGCTTGCCCATAATTGCCCGTAAATAGTTAACATGGATTGGATCTTAAGATTTGTATGGTCTGTTTGATTAAAAAGCGTGAATTTTAACGAGAGTGTCATTCCTTCATTCAACTTGAACTCGCTGGAAATTTGAAAACTTTGTTCGAAACGTTGATTCCCTTAAATATGGATTTTTTTCCCAAAGTTGTTGATCTTCAAGCTGTTTTGAGCGCTTTTTTAACTGTCCGCGACTAGGAGATGTTCACGGAAGCTGTTGAAATCCCAGAGAATTTCATTCCATAGACGTTTGCGCAATTGACAGAACTGACTGTCAAGAACTCGAAGTATGTTGAAATATTTTGCTCGATCTGTTTTCTTTTTTTTATTCTCTTTCCTCAACCGACAGTCTTGTATAATCAATTTTCCTTTCCTTTACCAGATTCCATCCGATCACACCGAAGACCTTTTGCCAACATCTGAGGTTATTCCTGAAACCAGGATAGTAGAGAAGGGATGATTGACGCCTGCTTTTTGGGCATCCATTTACATAAAGTGGGCACCCAAAACAAAAATAGAACAAAAAGTGGGCGATTAGTCTTAATTTATGTTTGACATGTTTAGACAAGTGGAAGCAATGACGTCACAAAAACATTATAAGTACGCGGCGGTAGATAAGTTGTTAAGGAATAATTAAATTACGTCGCAATGATCACTCGACGTTTCTTGAGACATTATTCCTTTCATTAGCGAATACATAAATGATTCAAATACACAGAGATTTGAAATGAATAAAAATGCATTTATTGACAACGAAAGCCCCCAAAACTACAAAATGTTTAGTACAAAGTATCAGGAAATTAGGATGCAATCAATCGTCTTCGTTACATTGAGAATACCAAACAATAAACTGCAATAGAACAACACGCTAGATTTTGGTTTGAAATACATTTGTATCGAGAGCAAAAACATAGTATAACAGTCAAAGTAGGCCTGTTCTTCATATTGTGGAATGGGTTGCTTCACAAACAATCGATTAAGCAAGAATTTCCGCTTATCGATGGCTAGTTCTGTCGATACTAGCCAATCAAGTCCATCCGTTTCTTTGAGATCTTTTTGGGTTTCCACCACTTTTTGGAAGGTGTAATCTTTGTTCATCGCTCGCATCAACTGCAGATACCTTAACAGTACAGGCCTACTTTTACTGTTATACTATGTTGTTTTTGCTCTCAATACAAATGTATTTAA
The DNA here is from genome assembly GCA_016490735.1 of Pachyseris speciosa. Classification (NCBI taxonomy): domain Eukaryota; kingdom Metazoa; phylum Cnidaria; class Anthozoa; order Scleractinia; family Pachyseridae; genus Pachyseris; species Pachyseris speciosa. The sequence goes on along the minus strand of JAEMWC010000043.1, from coordinate 363,644 downwards.
AACCAATATCTAGCGTGTTGTTCTATTGGAGTTTATTTCATTGTTAAGGGGACTTCAGTCTCATTGTTTGGTATTCTCAATAAATGAAATCAATCTCAAGAACATAAATTACTGTGCTTTTAATTTAAATTAAAACTGATCATGTCGAGCTTGCTGATGTTGAGCAAATGTGTTGGTTCGTTTGACACTCAGTGAAACAGTCAAAGTGAATGAAGCATCTCATTTGTTTTGCTGCTTTGCTTGGGGTCGTGATATTTTTTTATGGTTTTATTAAAGGGGCCAACCGAGTAAAAAGAACTGTATTCAGATTCAGCAAAGGTACAAATCTGATATCAGGCAGCTGAAAGAACACTTAGAAGACAAAGAAAGCGAAATGGACATCCTTAAGCGAAGGTAAAGTCAAAAAGCCTTATCATAGAGTCACTTGAAGTGCACCTAACCCCAATTTCTTTTCGCTGAAATAAATCATGACACTTGCTCGAAACGCATTGCGACCTCCTTTTTTTTTTTTTTAACCAAACGTTTTTATAAGCTGTAAATGTTTACGAAATCTAGCCATCTTCTATCACACGACCGAGCTACAGTAGTAAGGGACGTGGGTCTAGTCCTGATTTGACGTCACATACTGATTTGCATAACATAAGTCTTTGTAAACATGCATGTAAAGCAGTTTGTGACGTCGATTCAAGAATATACCCGCGCCCCTTCTGACTCTACATGTACCAAATGATGTTTAGTTGATCGTAAGTTTTGAAGGCCATATAAAATATTCCAAATTGGAAATAAAGGCTATTTTTAAATAGGTGCAAAGTTTTATATGAGCGGAAAGGAAATATTTAGAGGTTAGGCACACTTTAAAAAATGCTCAGTTTTTCTAAGAGACATTCCTTTATGATAGGATTGTCACGACAGATTCTATATAAAGCGTAGGTGAACGTTTCCATAGTTACGGTCAGTCAAAAGACACAGGTCAGTTGGGTTTTCATCAGTTGTGAAACAACCGAGACTGTTAAGTGCGCAACACACTTCATATCTTAGTTCAGCTGCAAATGTTAACTTAAATGATATGTTTTAAGAACTACTGGAAATGATATCATTGCAATCAAAAGTTTTGTTTAAGGCTTTGCTGCCATGTCGGAGAGAAAAATGAATCAGGACCAAAGAATGGCTGAAAATACCGTGAGTTGTAACAGACAATCTGACTTAGAAAGGGAGTTCATTAATGAGTTCAAAGATGGGAAACGTGTTGACTCTGCAGAGATCATCGAGAAGAAATTGCAGTCAAGAGTCTTTCACAAGTCAGCTGCTCAATCTGCGCTGGATCACTTGAAAGCATCTAGGCTTTCGTGCCTCATCTTCGAGGTTTGATGATTTACACACAAAATTATAAGTTTCAATCAAAAAGGGCTCTTTTTATGTTTTGTTTTATTTAGCTTTGTTTCTTTTTTGACCTGTTGATGTGTCTAATCGGTGTAGTGAGTTGCAGTTGATGAACAGCTTCTCCTGTTTTTATTTTATTTTTTTTTTCTATTGTGACCACAAGCGTAGTTTAAGGGTTAACTTAATTACGAGAAACATTTTATTCATGATGTCCTGGTTGGACCATGGGACTAAAGTAAAATTTGGTATATAACGATCTTTTTTACCTCGGAGCTTTCAAGAATTCGCTGAGCTTGTTGGAGCTGACTTACTGCAATTTGGAAACCGATCGTTTGATGGCGAGTATTAAAAATTTTGATTGGCTGGACAACTGTTTTCCGCATGTTTAATGTTTTACCTCAAGGTCAGTTTATGCAATGGGTTCTACGGCTTTAGTGTTTTTAATCCGACTTGTCGCTTTGTCTCTTTATCGCCTGCCGTTTTCATGTCCCATCGGGCATTGTAGCTTTACGTTCAGTTTGCAACTTACCTATAAACTGCGTGAAAATTAATTTCTCTTTCTCCCTGACATATCCGTGATCGATGAGGACTACAATGCTTTTGGTTCCTCCCGCGTTTTGATTGGGAGCTCAGAGTTTTCCTCCTTTTGTCAAGCCGAATGGTCGAATGTATTTTTAACACAATATAAAACGAAAGGACAGGATGATTAAAGGAGAACGTACGACGTCACAAAATTGGAGACCTACCCCGGTGACTCAGACAAACAATTTGCTTTTCAATAGGAGCGTGAGTTGAAATTATGTTGTTCGCGAGCAGTTCTCTTCGCTCACTAACCGTTCTGACCGAAAATGACGATGTTCCCTTCTCCAAATTTGGAAGAGAACGAGAAGAGAACACTGTGGGGGCAGTTAAAACGGTGGTTGAAGTGCAGGGCTTTGAAATTGAGCGGAAAACGCGATGAACTTGTGAAGATTGTTACCGACTGCATAAAGAGTGGACAACACCGCACTCTTGATCCGAGTAATGAAGGAACCTCCTGAGTTGGGCTAACTGCGGAAGAGTGGCATTTTGAATGTCTCTAAATGTTAAGCTTACATAAATCAGCTGAATGAACGCCGTGAACAAGCTACTATCCAACGCTTGAACTTCGAAACGTGTCGCGAAGGTTTTGGAAATGGAATAAATACTTCTTCCCAGATTTTTGTCAATCTCAGGGATTTTGGCTTTTTTTTTTTTTTTTTTTTGGATACCTCTAGTCCGTCTTGCACTCACCCCAAAAGCAGTTTTTGGTGCTAACCATTTATCGTCCTTCTGGAAAGCAAATACCACGATTTCACCGATTGTTTCGTGTTTTTGTTCGGAAATTGTCACTCGCGCACATACATTTTCCCTCAGCGAACTGCAATATTTGTCTGATTCACGGCGGGAGGCTAATGTGACAAAATCTATTTTTTTGTAATTGTGTGCGTCGCTATTATTGCCAGACAAACAGAGCTGCCGACAATAAATGTTTTCTTGTGGATATTTTGTCACCATCCTCGTCACATAATCAGCAAGTTGTATCAATTACGGATCGTTTAACACTTTGCTGTTTTGATTTTACACCTGTGAACGGATTGTTCACAATTTAAATGAAGAAATATCAATCAAGTAATATGCAAGTTGAATTTGTAGCCATTTGCTTTGCCAAACCGGGCAGAAGCGACCGCTCGGCGTGATGAACCAGATCAAAAGCCCGATAAAAATAATTGACCAATCAGAGGCATCATTGAACAATGGCGCGATTTCGAAACAAAAACGAACGACCGCGTTGGATCAAGGGTGAAAATGGGCCTTTAAAGACAATACCCATTGGCAATGATATTTTAGAAAAAAGCTTCATTGGTTTATAGTTAATGAAACTGGAAGCAAAGCTCAGATTAAACCGGGTTATCTTAGTCGCGCTTTAAACAGCTGAGACCACACTAGAAAAGCCTGAACAATACTTTGAATCGTGTAAACGCTTTTTTTTTTTTTTTTTTTTTTCAGTAAATACTCAAATTGCAGTTATTTTTATTATCAAGTAAAACAATGTAAAGGAGTACCATAATAATAATGACGTTAAAAAGGACTCTTCTCAACAACCCACCCTTTATGGTCAATATGCATAAGAACAAAGGGTAAACGGTGTGATGTGAAAAACTGTCTGGGAGCTTGCACAAGAACAAGATATGCACAAGGATAAGATAATATATGCAAACAATATGCACAAGAACAAAGGGTAA
>JAEMWC010000043.1:340000-345000 GCA_016490735.1 Pachyseris speciosa | reverse complement strand
AAGCTATCAGCTTATGTAGATGAATTTTTAAGACCTTTAGCAGAAAAGCTCCCGTCTTAAATACAAGACACCTCAGACTTTATCAAACGAATGCGGGTCTTGGGCCAGCTACCGGAAATGCGTTACTTAGCAACACTGGACGTGTCTAGCCTATATACTTATATAGACATCGACGAAGGACTCGCTATTGTTGAGGAAGAACTGGAGAAAATAAACCAGAGCAGACCAACGCCTAAAACTCTGTCATGCCTCCTTGAGAAAGTGCTTAAACTCAATAATTTCACTTTCAATGCTGAACATTACATCCGAATCAAGGGAACAGCTATGGGGAACAGAGTGGCACCCAACTTCGCCAACGTTTACATGGGGAGACTTGAAGATAAGTTTGTATACCAAACGGAGTGGGCAAACCGGTTGATATTCTGGGTACCGGGACTTCATAGATGACATATTCTTAATCTGGAAAGGTGACAAAGATTCCTTGATTAACTTTATAGATTACCTTAACAATGTTGTACCATCAATCAAATTTACGCACGAAATTTCTACAAATTCAGTAAATTTCCTGGATACTACAGTCCTGAAAGATGAGCAAGGCTACATCAACACTGATGTTTATCAGAAACCTACTGATACTCATCCATACCTACATTGGACCTCGGCACACCCACCTCATCTCAAACGCTGCATCCCATATAGTCAGGCTCTGAGGTTGAGGCGTATATGCTAATCAACAGATACACTAAGGAAACGGATAATCGAATATTCCGATTTTTTCGTAGCATGTGGCTACGAACGAGGCAAAGTACTAGATGAAATGCAGAGAGTACTAACACTGACTCAAGAGGAATGTTTACAGACCAAAGAACGGCAACCAATGGACCGCATCCCTTTTGTCATTACATACAACCCCCGAAAGTAGCAAAATGTAATTGGAACTTTCTTAAATCAAAAGAACGATTAGCACTAATATTCAACGAACCGCCCTTGGTTGCATTCAGACGACCAAAGAATCTCAGGGACAGACTCGTGAGCACAAAATTTAGGAACGGGAAACCGATACTACTCTTATAACGAGGGGCTGTAGAGCTTGTCAAAGACCGAAGTGCAGCTGGTGTAATAAGATAAATGAGACACAAACATTCAAAAGCACCAGTAATAATAAGATTTTCACCATATTTTCATTCTGTGGACTGTCAATCGTCATGGGTAATTTACATCATCGAATGTAACATATGCAGGCTACAGTACATCGGTAAAAGTGAAACAGGATTTAATTTGCGTTTAAACAACCATAGAAACCACATCACAAAGGGAGTCAATACGAGCACTTCTTCAATGGAAGCTTCCGCGTCGATTGCTACAGGAAAGTGATTCATTGTCATAAGAGATAGTATGTTGGACGTAAATAAAAGAATGGGGAAACTGTAAAGAAACCAACTTTCGCAGTCATACTGTTTTGAAGTCTTTGTACAAACATGTCACTTGAACTGTCCTCTTGATAGAGGCTTAAATAGCATTTCGTACACTAAAACGTCCCATCCTCCTTAACAGAAGTGTCACTTTGATAGAAGTAACAGATACAAAGATTACATATAAGTTTTTCCGAGACAAACGTTTTCCTTCTTAAAAGAGGAGTCCCAAAGTAGAGGATCTACTGTATTGGAAAGAAATCCGAAAAACGACACTCTATTATTATGTGATTACATATTTCGTGTAAAACTGTACGACAAAGATCGCGATATGACACTTGTCACATAGGGATAGATTTTGTGACACAACACTGAACAATTTGTAAACCAAATTTGAATTGAATTTACCGTATGAACTAGTGTAACATTCTTTTACATAGGCTTAATAAGGAAAAAACGCGAAATTTGCAATAATAACTTTATTTAGATGTATTGCAATGTTGCAAGCAATTTACCATATTGTACGGCAAGTTACCTTCACAGTCTCGGAGATAATCTTTTCAGTACACAATTCCCCTCTGCTGGGCCGCGTAACGGTTTGATCCTGGTTCCGCATAGTCGATGTGGAACTAGGCGTCCACCATTTCCGCTGTTAGTGGTTTGTTGTCACAGCACAGACATTTCGCTAATTATCTGGGATTTTATTTTATTTTATTTTTTTCGAATACCCCCAATGTGCGGAAACCATCTATTAGCTCTTCTAAAAGTATCGCACCCTTTCCAAATGGCCGTGACCAGTATTTGTTGCTTGTGTCTTGGACCCTAGCGGAACCAAAATTTCCTGAACAACAACATCATGCAAAACAGTGTTGAGCTCGTCAATGTCGTCTGCGGTTGCTATCTAAAAAAAAAAAAAAAAAAAAAAAAAAAAAAAAAGATGGTATTTCATCGTGATTTAATAATACTAATACTGATCATTTGTTTCCAAGATTGCCGATGGGTAATTAAAACGAGTGAGAAAGAGAAAAACGCTAAGAAACAGTATTACACGGAAAAAAATGCTCGCTAAATAGCTATAATTTCAATGGTAGCTGAACGATAATGGTAAGGGCTGTTGTGTTGTGTTCTTTGGGCTGATAGGATAGTGCCCCCCCCTCCCTCCCCTCCCCTCCCCTCCCCTCCCCTCCCCTCCCCCACCTCTCTCTCTTTCTCTCTGAAGTTCAACGAGTGAACACGTGTTTTCAAACGCTCTTAGATCTTTGAGTGAAATTCGTTTATTTAGCCACTCCGAAGAGCGGGACGGAGAAGAAAACGTCATGATACACAGTAATGAAGAAGACAATGGCAGCGTTAACAGTGAAAATGTCCAGCTTAACGATTCTTTTCAACCAGAGAATTAATTACCGTGCAAATGCTCAGAAACAACACGAAGAATTGACAGTTTGGATAAACAACTCGAACAACTGAAAGGTCTCCTACACAAATCGTCGCTCTTCTCTGATCCAAATTCAGTTGCAGCTCTTCTCAGTGAAAATGAGCGCTTAAGATCCGAAATTGTACAACTTCGAAACGATAATGCGAGCTTACTAACTGTCATCAAGTTAATTAATAAGCCAGACTGTCACCTTCGAGGGTACCGTATAATTCTGATGGCCAAGATGAAGTTACAGAAGTTACCAGCGCAAACAGCCCAGCTGGGACAATAAAAGACCAGAAAACTACCAGTAACAAGAAACCGGGCAGTTCTAAGAACAAAGCGAATACGAAAAAAACCAAGATGACACCACAACTGAATTCTAGAACTCCAGCGCTAGCCGACGCTGACGAACATCCAAGAAAGAAAAATGTTGTTGTCTTGGGCGATTCTGTTGTGAAGGGCATACAAGGATGGAGGCTTTCTAGGACAAGGAATGCACCATTGGTGACAGTAAAATCGTTCCCTGCTGCGACAATAGAGGACATGGAGAGCTACTGCATACCAACGATAAGAGCACAGTCCGATGAACTTATCTTGCACGTTGGAACAAACGATTTGCAAACGAACACGTCCAGGCAAGTCATTGACAATATTGTCAACCTTGCGGATAATATTTCTCAAAACTGCACAAGCGAAGTGACGATCTCTTCGCTTTTAAGGCGTCTTGACAAGCCGAATCTCGATAGTAAACTGACGGAAATCAATAACGGCTTGCGTAAATTCGCGGCCAACAGAGGTTGGAGGTTTATTCCGCACAACAACATTAATCGAAAGAATCATTTTACCTCCAGTGGCCTACACCTTTCACACGATGGTAATTCCCTGTTTGCTTCTAATTTAATGAAGCATTTTAATTCTAGTAATACTCATTGAAATGACAGCGAGAGTTGTATTCCTTCTAACGTGCGTAAATATCTACCCCTCGTACCGCAAGCCAGGGGTTTTAAAATTGCGTCTTTGAATATTGCTAGTCTCCCTGCTCACATCGATGAGTTGTGACTCATTATGGCTGATGCAAATCTGGATGTTTTAGCGATTAACGAAACAAGACTAAGTGATTCAATTGATAACTCTTGCATTCACATCCATGGATACGACATAGTCAGAAGGGATAGAAATCGTAACGGTGGAGGAGTATGTCTCTATATTCGCTCTTCAATAAATTTCAAAACACGATCAAACCTCATGAGCGATATCTACAAGGCAATTGTTGTTGAAATATTTAAACCAAATTCTCAGCCTTTTTCTATTGTTGCTGTTTATAGGCCCCCGGGAACCGAAGACGAATTCTTTTGCTATTTTGAAGATGTAATTAAATCTCTTGATTTTGAAAACAAAGAGGTTGTTGTCATTGGTGACATGAACTGTAATTATTTGGCTGAAAGTAGAAATTCTGAACTGATCCATTTAACTGAAATCAGTGAAGTTTACCAACTCACACAAATTATAGACAAACCAACTAGAATAACGGTAACTTCAAAATCGTTAATCGATTTAATTTTCACAAACCAAGAATCAAGAGTTGTGTTTCATGGAGTGATTGACTGCGGAATCAGCGACCACTGCCTTGTACATGTTGTTCGGAAAATGGCTGTTCCTACTAACAATAGACATAAATATATTACCACAAGGTGTTTCAAGAATTTCAACTCAAATTTCTTTATTCAAGAACTGCAATCATTACCCTGGGGAGATATTGAGTTTTGGATTCGCCAGATGAAATGTGGGATGTTTGAAAACAACTTTTCATTAGTGTTGCTAACAAACATGCCCCACTAAAAACAAAACAAGTGCGACATAAAGTGTCACCTTGGCTCACACCTGATTTGAAAGGAATGATTATAAAACGTAATTATCTGAAAAAGAAGGCATTGCATTCGGGGGACTTAAATGATTGGAGTGAGTATAAACGCGTTAGAAATAAAACAAACAATAAATTACGAGACACTAAAGCTGCTTATTATCATAAAGAAATCGAAAATAATTCCGGTAACATGCGAGAGATATGGAAAACTATTAATGATCTAATGTCGCGTAAAATTAAAAGTAACACAATCAACGAATCTAAAGTGAACAATTTATCATTCACTGAGCCCTGTGTAATTGCTGAG
>JAEMWC010000043.1:240000-335000 GCA_016490735.1 Pachyseris speciosa | reverse complement strand
GGAGGTGGCAAATCGGGCACACTGTCATATATGGTAAGCTGGTATGGGTAATCCTTAAGTTGAGAAATGGATAGACGTGTTAAGAAACCATATGTTTCATATGGACATTCCAAGTACAGTACTCTCTATAAGAGATTGTTTACAGCCTTCTTTTCTATTTCTTTTGTGTGTGTGTGCGTGTGCGTGTGCGTGTGCGTGTGAGTGTGCGTGTGCGTGTGTGCGTGTGTGTGTGTGTGTGTGTGTGTGTGTGTGTGTGTGTGAGTGTTTAATTACTATTGTCGGTTGCAATGGTAATGTCGATGCTGTTGATAATGTGGTTTTTATGCTTGATGCTTCAAGTCCAGATGGTTCCCCAATACAAGAATCGGCGCATCACCAAAATGTCCCGGTCCTGATTGACGAAATAGCGCACAGACTTTATCATAAACAGTAATCATCATCATCATCATCATCATCATCATCATCATAAACAAGCAAAAAATATATATGCAAACAAACAGTAGGATGGATATTCGAAAAGTTGACGGGACATTCGCTGAGGAAAATATTAGAATTTAGGCACCTAAAGCCGAATGTTATGCGATATCTGGGGTTTTCGGGGGAAAATGTTCCACCGAACTATGTGAACCACTGGTTAGCATGTGTAAATAACGTCTAGGGACTTCTTCTGGCAAGCTGGAAGGTCGATGATGAGTCGACGATGAGTATGACAACACTAACAAATTAAAACAAACAAACAAACAAACAAATGCTGAAGTACTGTGAGATGAATGTCCCAAAATTTATCAATCATTGGTTAGATTTTGTTCACAGACTTAGGGAAACTAACAGGAGAGTAAAAGGGAAAAATACCAAGAGTTTAACTTTTACCCCGCCGTCAACCGGCCTTGATTCCCAGTTCATCACGGACGCCGGCATTAAGAAGATCAAAAGCGTTATGGTTCTTTGTCTTGACACTAAGCGCGGCCGTTATCGAGAAAACTGAAGTTAGCATGTATTTTGGAAACAAACAAACAGAAATAATAGCGCTGCCGGTGTGTTTCAACTAATAAAACAGTTCAAACAACCATATAATTTTTGCTTTATTACGAATTCCCTGTAGGTAGCAAAATATTCCAAATACGGAATGGTATCCCCCTGAGCACGGTTGTTCGAAAGCGGATTAACTTAATCAGGATAAGTGTAAACTTTGGTTGGAGATTTTAACTTTTGGATGAAAGTTTCTTTTGCTGCTTTTTGTTTTTTCAGGATTGACGTTCTCTTATATATAGATTTAGCCAAGCCTCAAAGCGGAGCTCCCGGGTTATTTATTCTTTCTGGCGTTAATTGAACAACATATTTGTATAGGTATTCACACGAGTTTTGAGAACAATTTGGAATAAATGAGCACGAGTAAATTTTTTCTTCTAAGACTCACAAAATTTCACGAGCCCATATTACTTATTAATAATATGCACGAAAAAATTGAGGTAGCGTATTATAATTTTGCAAACGGGACGTAGATGAATCGCGTACAAACGTACGAGGGCACATTGTTGCGGACACAAATCAGTTTCCTTGTTACAAGTTATCCTTTACAAGGATTTGACTCTAATGGAATCACAACGAACATTTGAAAACGATACAAAATTTCAAAAAAAAAATTATTAAATTGAGAAAAAAAGTGTCAAGGTGACATCTTGTGAAAAAACACAAACGTTTCGGGCATAGCCCTTCTTCAGTGTGAAAACCGTTAAATGTTTGCGCGACTGTAAAATTGAAAGAAACGTTACTAAGAGCTAAGCGCGCGGAAAAAAGAACGCGCGCGTGCCATTTATAAGAAATGAAAAAGGGCTGAAGAAGGGCTATGCCCGAAACGTTTGTGTTTTTTCACAAGATGTCACTTTGACACTTTTTTCTCAATTTAATATTTTTGTTTTGAAATTTTGTATCGATTTAAGTGTCATGCATCTACTAAGGTGAACAATTCCTTTATTTTTGTTCATCCTGCACATTTGAAAATTTGCACATTTCTGACTAACCCTAACCCTAATTCTAACCCTAGCCCTAACCCTAACAATAACCCTGACCCTAAAGGTCCTTTCCATCCCCGTGAACGAGTGCTAACCTCTCCAATCTCATACCCAGAGTCCTCATGCTCTTTGGCAAGCGGTTAGTCGCCAGTCACGACCGGCAAATACAACGATGTTTACACTTAAATAAAAGCTGCTGACCAAAATACTGACCAGAAATAAGGGGAGTAAACATGACATGTGTTTGCAGGAAATTTGGACGATTTTCGGTGGAGATACTGCAAATCGAAAATCATAGATTTTAGCCGTGGGAAGTGTATTTCTTTCTGGATAGCGTAGCGGATTCAAATAAGCGAATGTTTCAAAGGTACTTCGACCTAAAAGTAAGCGCCTTCGAGTTATACAAATAAGATAGAAACTGATGTGTACGATGAATTCTGACGCGAACTGGAGCGATTAAGGGGGAGTTCCACCTGAATGCTACGTTTTTCTAACGTTTTGGCCTTTTCTCCTTATTATCTTCTCGATATTTCATGCAATCCAAAAAAGCCATCATAGTTTGGTAGTGCATACCCCAATAGATATCTCAGAATTTTGTGGTGATTTTTAGAGTGTTTATAAAGAAGGAGAAAAGGGGCGGGGGCTGGGGGGGGGGGGGGAGTTATTTAAGTGAAGATGAGAAAAATGCAAATTTTAAGGTGATTAAAAATAACATTTGGAGATTAAAAATTTTAATGGACAAACATCAAACAGTTCGTCCTCAACCTGACGTCTATGCACCCACGCTGTAGTGGACTGTCTGAGTGTTTGTGTATGCCATATTTACCCTTTTTGTAGTGTTTTTTTTTAATGAAAAATAATCAAAATGTAAAAGTCGTAACAATAAAAACAATTAAATAAAGTTGTCATGAATGAGAAGGAAGCTGTCTTTAAACTTCTGTCCAGGTGGTGTAAAATGATCAAAAGTGGTTTGGCCTTAAACAAACAAAGTCAGGGTCAATCTTGGTCAACCTGATCCCAGGGATGATGCTTAGATTTCCAAAAAGTGAAATCTGTTGATCACAGGGAGCTAAATTTGGGTCACACCAAAGAGAGAGTCAAGAGTAAAGCAGAAATGGTCTTTCAACCAGACACTAAATTTTTATGGTTAAATGTAAGTAGTGTGTAATAAGTACATTATGTTTGACTGAGAGATTTTCATATCACTTCAGATTTGACAGAATATGATAATGGTGCACTTAAGTCAAAACTTCTATCAACATTATAAGCACGGGTTTCAATAAGTTTTGAAAAAGCTGTCTGAGCTAACTAAAGTAGATGGCAACCTGATGAATTTTTTAAGTCATTTGAGTGAAAATACAAAGCAGGCCACAATAAGAGGTAAATTCTGACTAAGTAGGTGGTGGGAAACCACCGGTAACCGGCTTCTATTGCAACCCCCGATTATAACGACACTTTGCGGAACTCATTAATATGCAATCCTGGACATACCTCTTTCTACGACCAAAAAACAGTTGAAATTAAGTGCTGAAAAATTAGTAATTATAAAAAAAACAACAACAACAAATTGAGGCTTGCAGAGATTTTGAGTGCATAAAATAATTATACAAAATAATGTGCCATTAGTCAATGTTCGGATGAACAGTAGCTATTGAATCTGGACCCTACAAGAATGAGCATCAATTGATCTGATGTACAAATACGTATAGATTACCCTTACAAACAAAAAAGTATGGCAGTGATAAAAATTATGGCAAATCTAGGGCGATAACGGTATAAGGCCTATATGGGGAAATGATATGAGACCAAATTTCGCCAAATTCCAAGCTACAGAAAGTATATTTGGAAGAAAATTCATGTTATCCATTATATGGGAGAGCTATACGAATAGAATGCTCATAGAATTCCCACACCATTGCCCCACGCCTTGCATAGAAGTGATATGGGATGTCCACTCTTTTCAAATCCCATATTATTATCCATACCAGCTAACACCATATTAGAATTTCCATATGAATACCATAAAAGCTCTATTAAGCCCCCCCCCCCGTCTCTATTAACCCCTTTGTCTAATAAGTCCCCCTACCCATTTGGGACATGCGATTTTGTAATTAGTCCCCCCAACCCCAATTCCCTCTTATGAAATCCACTTCATGCAGCCCAGTTGGTTTGTATTCATAAATAAACAAATAATACCATAAAGGCTCTAGCAATTAAACCCCAGGGGGGGGGGGGGGGTTATTTCATTCCAGGCCTCATCAACAAGAGGGGCATGGAAGGGTGGTGTTAGAGAGGGGGCTTACTTCAAATCATATACATTCCATATTCTTATTAAAAACGGTAATGAAACTTTGTTTATACACGGTTAAGATTAAAAGCTGCAATCCTGTGGGGCTGTGTGGGATAAATGTTGGTTTTTGAGGAGAGGAGAAAACTGGAGTACCTGGAGAAAAACCTCTCAAAGCAGAGTAGAGAACCAACAAAATCAGTCCACTTATTGACGCCGAGTCATAAGTGGACCAAATTCAAACAATGCAGAGAAACATTATTTAATAAAGAGCAGCAAGCAGTATTATATCCATCAGTGTATATTTGTTTAAAAACAAACCAAATGGGTTGTGTGAAGTGACCGAGCATTCCGGATCAAATTGGAATTTAGAACTGTTGGTTTTTGAGGACAGGAGAAAACCGGAGTACCAGAAGAAAAACCTCTTGGAGCAGAGAAGAGAACCAGCAACAAACTCAACCAACATATGATGTCAAGTCCGCAAATCAAACCTGGGCCACATTGGTGGAAGGCAAGTGCTCTCATCACTGCACCATCCCTGCTCACAGATACCTAGTTTACTCTTCCTGTGGCATTCAATATCCAATAAATTAACTCAAGCAGATCACTATTGTTTTCGAATTCAGTGGCTGGTTGGCATTTCCTAAAGAAAAAGTTGGTAAAGTTATATTTTTGTCAAAAACTACAGTATGCTAGAGTTTTCTTTAAACTGACTTGTGTATGAATTTTTTCCTAAGGAACACCCTTGAAGGCAGGCAGAGCTTTCACAGTAGTCATTCAAACAAAATACTGTTTACTGCTCTTTACTCTGTTTGAGTTTTGTACAAAAACTACTTTAATAAGCTTATAATGTCTCAAGTGTCAATATTACTGCTTTGAAATGCTGAAAATAATATTGGATGCAAAGAAAAACCCAAAAATAATGGATGAGTTTCGTTTGAAATTATTTTGCCAATTTATCGAAACTATAAATGAACCTTTTTGACTTTAGGATGGCAAGGATTGAAATGGATTGCAACTTGAAAAAATTGGACCAAACTTTTCAAGTTCTGTGCTGTGGAAAAAATAGCCAAATACATATTATGGCTTGTTTCTCCTTTTGAGAAATAGCTTGATATCTTTGTTTTGGTGTTACAGGGGCACTTCAGCCGTAAGCGATACTTGAAGGCCCTTGGTTATTGACCTCTCAAACATAAAAGTCACCATGAAATGGCCCCTTTAAGATGAAAATAAGCCCCCCTCTCTAATAAACCCCCCATTAATGAGGCCTGAAATTTAATAAGCCCCTGATGGGGCTTTATAAAGCTTTTACCGTATATTGCACAGTTGCACATATAATAAATGGGAATTCTATGGGACAAAAAGCTTTCACTGAAACAGAAGTCCATATAAACCCTGTTGGTATGAGAGAGCATAATAAATTAATATTATTATTATTGCTCTGCAAGAGCAAGAGCAAGAGTTGGCAAAGCTATGTTAATGCGGCAGTCAGCATGTTTTTTCACAAAGATACATGTACCCTAATGCTTGCAGAGTTCATGTAAGCTTTCTAGGCAGACAAACTCAGCTGAATTAGACAGAGAAATTAAACTCTCTGTTTTGCCTCAGGTCAGACCACTAAGAAAACAAGTTTAGAATTAATACCACGAGCTAAACAATCATCTAATGCCTAGGATTGGTATTACTGCTCAAAATCCAGCTCATTTATAGCCAGGACAAAAAATAACAACAGGCAATTTTGAGTTTGAAAACAACTAAGGGGGAATGAAATATAGCCTATTCAAGGCATTCCGATTGTGGGGAGTCCCGAGATTTATGAAAGACTTTGCAAGGGAGTGGAGTTCTTCACTATTTCTTTATCCTTATAAGTAATTAGCAAGACATTAATTTTGCACATGGTGTACACTGTTTGCCTCTTTTTTGTCAATCATGTAAATGCTCATATTCTCACAAAGAGTTTCTAGACAACAGCAAAAGCACGCTGATAATTATGCCTTGTGTGAAAACATTTGCTGGACAGGCATTTGACAGCTGAATTCAACCTCACATTTCCATTCCAAAGTGTTAAATATTGGATGCTTGATTCGTTCAAATTAGAATTTGTTCTAGTTAACCAACTCTTCCTAAAACATTGTTAGGATGCCTTTCTTTGTTTCCCTTTCAAGTGAAGTTGGTAGAAAAATAAATACATTGTATGCTTACTAAGGATTAGGCAAACCTGACTAGGTGCTTTGCACATCAAGTCACACAAGAACTTTGAGGACAATAAGGAAAGGAACTAAACTGTTTTGTAGATATTAGAGCATTTAGTTGGACTGTAACCTAAATGTTCACAGCACTTCAAGAAATGGGATGCATAAATAAAGTGCTGGGGGTTTAAATTGCGAAATGTCGAATTTTAGGTCATTTTTAGATTTTTATCAAAAATGAAACAAAACATTGGTGAAAAAAAGAAAAAAAACAGACACTGTTATTCAATCAAATTGTGTGCAGTTAATATGCAAAAATTTGGACACATCCAAGCAAAATCAAAACTTGGCCTAAAATTTGTCATAGGCAGGTTATGCTCCCAGCCCTTCATTTTTTTCATATAGGCCCATGATTCTATTTAGCGGCCACAATTATACAGTGACATATGTACTTGTATTAGTAACCCCTCTTGCAATGGGAACAGGGTTTAGATTACCAATGTTATTCTCTGGTGGAACATTGTCATGAGCATGGCATTCTGCAAAAAAAAAGAAAAAAAAAGTCCACTAAATTCATTGATACCTAATTACTCAAACTGTTATGCTACTCCTACTGCCCTATGCTCTGTTAATTAGATGACTTAATCTTCTACGTGGCCAATTGGTCATTTATTTCTGGAACAACAGGCTGCTGTGTTTCCAGTAAGTTACTTGCTTCCAAACTAAGACAGCCTTTAAATACAGGATTCGCCCTTTTAACATGTTCTTCTGGTAAAACTAATAATTATTGTACATGAAATGCACTGTATCAACCAAATTTAAGCTCCTAGTAAAAGAATTGGGAGAGCGTGGCAAAGATATTTGTCACGTTTGGTTAACCTGGCTAGGTTCCACTTCTAATAACCACCCCCAAATGTATTTGAATACATGTGTGTGCGTTAAAGTACTTGTGTAATTTTATTTACTTTTATAAATAACAAGATGATTTTAATGTACTAGTCTATGCCAAGTTAATCTTCTTTATATAAATTTTAGTAGATGGTTGATTAAAAAACAGTTATGGACCCCACAAGAATGTACAAATATGTATAATCTATGTCAACATGACTGGCAGAACCACAGCTGAACATACATGTACGTATGCAACTATCAAAATTAATATTAAGGTGAAGGGGGGAGGGGAGGACCCTTGGCATACATATGTGTGTGACAATTAGCATTTTGGAACAATATTTGGTCAAATTACTAAACATAGGGATGGGAAAATGGGTAAAATCAAATCAACTATATCCTCTTCAAGCAAGCTTTACCCCTTTCAGTATTGAATTTGTTGTTAATGAAATGATGGTAGGTATATAGTACAAATAGTAATAACAGTCTGCTGCAATGATACTTGTAAATGACTTGTATACATGGAGAGAATTATTGGGTTCTCATGGAGAAAATAATTGAGAATTATTGGGTTCAGATAAATTATTGGTTTCTGTCACTTCTAGGAAGGCCACAAAGTTTTCAAAGTAATTTATTTTCTAATAAAAACATTTTTTCAAAAGCGTCAATAAACCCATAACTTAAACCGAAACAAGTACATCTGTAACTTCAATGTATAATAAATATGAACAACTAATAAGCCTGCTTGCGAAAAACACCCTTGTTTCTCCTGAAAAGGCATTGTTTATAAGCTGTTTCCAATTATTAATCTTTTAGGCAGTCAGAAATAATTTTTTTTACAGTAATAGTAGAATAGTTCAAAAGATCATGGGTGAAGATGACATCAATATAAACGTTCATACAAATCCTAAACATAAAAGGGTTTCCAAAAAAGAACTGCAAAATTTTACAGAAATTAAAGGCAGACTGAGAGAGTTCCATGATTTTACTACTCTAAAGAAATACGAGAATTTTAGAGAACATAAGTTCGCGCATATTTAATTTTAAACTGGCAATTAGCATGTCTGAGATTATATTTAGAACTGTCAGCCATCACAAGAGTAAATGCTAAACAAAAGTAAATAGTGCTCACTGATGAGCTCCGACAAAAAATCTCCGATTAAAAACATCTATGAAATACAGACGATTTTCCAATACAAATCGGGAGACTCTGCCCGCCGGGTTATTGGTTGATGAGTCAAGGAAAAAAAAAAACAAAGAAAGAAACAGTACGGGATAATTAGCCGCAAAAAACAATGAGAGTATACTAAAGAAACCATGCAAACACAGTTTGCCACTCAGCTTTCGACACACATCTCTGTTGAAAGAAAAACTTTTTTTGCCCCGAGTCGGAATCGAACCGACGTTCTCCAGTTACTGGAGAACGTCGGTTCGATTCCGACTCGGGGCAAAAAAAAAAAGTTTTTCTTTCAACAGAGATGTGTGTCGAAAGCTGAGTGGCAAACTGTGTTTGCATGGTTTCTTTAGTATATTGTTCTACGGCTTTTATGGCTTCGAAGGTACTTACATATATATATTTCTAATTCCCGTCCAGGGAATTTAGAAGCCAGGAAATACACAAAAGTCTCGAAAGAAAAATGTTCCGAGGAATGGCCGACGAGCGATACTACTCACTTTCCAAAGTGGCCGCGTTGCCAGCGTGGTTGCTCCGGTAGTGTAGTGGTTATCACGCCCGACTAGTAACTGGAGAACGTCGGTTCGATTCCGACTCGGGGCAAAAAAAAGTTTTTCTTTCAACAAAGATGTGTTGTGTCGAAAGCTGAGTGGCAAACTGTGTTTGCATGGTTTCTTTGGTATATTGTTCTACGGCTTTCATGGCTTCGAAGGTACTTACATATATATAACAATGAGAGTAAATCCTCAAAACCTATAAACATAATATATAAAGTTATGTGGTACCGTAAATTCAGGAAAATTGCTTGAAAAAGTTCCCGAGAAACCAGCAACAAAAATCTACAACAACAATCGGTCGACAAACAATCGACAATCCATAAGAACAATGTAGGAGCAAAATCTTCTATTTTATGGCCAATCAACTTCCTATTTTGAACGCGTGTGGAGCGGCCATTTTGTTTGTTGTAGTTGCATCGAAAAGCATTTGTTCCTACTCCCCACTCTTACAAGACAGAGTTGCCAAGCAACATATGGCACCCATATAGCATTATTTTAATTTTACCTGAAAATCGTCCCGCCTGATGCTGCTCACGCGTGAATTTTGTCTTATTTCTCGCTACCGTTCCCTCGCTACTTCTCGACGCTCCTCGGTACTATTCCTTCTTATTTCGCGATGGCGTTCTCTCTCTCTCTCTTGCACTCTCCTCTTCACTCCTGTTCCTTCTAATTTCTCGCATCCTTTGTATTTCAGCTTCACGTTCTTCCTCCGTCCTGCTGCTTCTAATTTCTCGCAGCCTTTGCACTGCAGCTTCCCGTTGTTCTTCAGTTCTGCTGCTTCTCATTTCTCGCCGTCTTGGTACCTCAGCTTCACGCTCCTCCTCCGTTCTGTTGCTTCTCATTTCTCGCCGTTTGTTTAACTCCGCTTCGCGCTACTCTTGGGTTCTGGTTCTTCTCTTTTCTCTTTGTCGTTCTTGTTCTCTTTCTCTCTTCCTTCGTTTCTACTCTTCTGTCATAGGTCTTCCAGGCATCATGCAACCTTATGATTTAAAATTAAAAATCTTCTAAATATATGCCAAAAATTGCAATACAAAGCAAAAAGCAGCTGTAAATAAAACAAAATAAAAATAAACACTCAGCTTTAAGTTTATATCCCTCAGATGCTTGCCGACTTGAATAAGTGCGTAGCCACCAATGTGGTCCTGACCACAGCTATATATGTCAAACCTGTTTTGGATTAAAACCGGCAAAAAATGCCGGAAAAATATTTTCCAAATCGTTTTCCACCTAACACGATATAAGTGTCAACTGCGACTACGAGCTTTAGTTGACGTTGCCGTGTAGGCGCGTCAAGCCGCAGAAAGCGCGCGAAAACTTAAGCCTCGTTTTGGTTTAGGTGTCTCGTTTTGGTCCAGTTAACCTGACTTGAGCCTCCGGTCCAATCTAAAACCAGTACCTGGTCAGCGGTCAACTTCAAAAAACCAGCTGACCTCTATAAGGTGTTAACTTGAGCCTGCGATATGGTCACGTGACACTGGTCATCGGATACCTTGTTTTGACACGTGCCAATTGGATATAAGATGGATGCCCAGTATCAAACAAGTACGCTGTAAACTAGCTGCTCAGCTGGCCAGGTAGAGTATGGCTGCCATGTTGGATTATTATGATTAATATTAGGGTATTATTAATTATTAGGCAACTCCGCCGTCGTCGTGCGTACGCGCCCACGAGCAATACCGCTAGCCATTTTTACCATGTGAACAGCAGTTGACGGGTTTCTATAGGTGTGGTGCTCCGCTAATAATATATATATATATTTAGCCAAGCCTAAAAGCGGAGCTCCAAAAGCATTCTTTTTCTACTGGCATTTACATATAGTGTGCTTGTCATATCACCCATCTGACCTCACTCAAGCTACAGACCCAAGGCTGTAAAAAATAGTATGGAAAGGTGATCTGAACCAGTCTCACAGCGGATTTGGACCCCCCGCAGATTTGCACCCTCCAGTCCAGATCTGCTTGTGGATCAGATTTGGACCCCCTAGTCCAGAACTGCTAGCAGATATGAACCCCGTTTTACGGATTTGGACCCCCACCCCTCCTAACAACAAACATTCTATTCAGTAAGTTAATAAAAATTCCTTTGCAAATTGAGTTTGGAGAATAAAAAGCAAAACAAAATATATTGAGGTAAATTAAAAAAAAAAATCTTTAATACGTTGTGTAAAAAAGGAACCTGCAACGCTAGTTTGCATCTATAAATTTTTAAAACAAAACATTTCTTAACATCTTAGAGCAATACCTAAGGACAGGTCTGTTTCCCCGTTCAACTGTAGGCTACTTAGTTATGGTTTAGAGCCACTAGAAATTGGTGGAGAAGCCTGGTGAATGCTATTTTGAATCAGTATCCGACATCAGACATATAGTGATTCAGATCATCACTTCATAATGAATGCAATTTAAGTTATCCAAAGCCTCCAATGAGACAGTTGGAAATCAGAAATTGTGTATCCTCTGGATATATGTATGCATCAAAAAAATTATGAAAGAAAGATAAATGGAAATCAATAAAAATATTTAGATGATATGCATTAAGGCCAAGATATTTCTTTTGATCAGTTACTTCTTGACCTTACTATCGCAAAAAACTGCTTGCTGACATTAAGCTCATCAATCAATGCACCTACAGTGTTTTCAAAAAGAAATCCAGCTGCTTTTCTGGCCAGCCAAGTGCAAGACTAAGCAACTTGATAACAAAATTTTGGGCATTTGGTTGATATCACTATCAAGGTAATTAACAATGTAGTATGAGGATTTAAGGTAATGATTCACCAAAGCAAAAGTGCTGGAAATCCGTGTTAGCAATCTTAACTTGATTTTCTATTTTGTAAGAAAGGTAAGGAGTAGTCTCACATTTCTCTATGTACATTTGAAATTGCACAACATATTTCATCAAACATCAAAAATCCCATTACACATTAGTGCCAAATGTCATCCAAACATACCACAAGATTGGTGTGACCAGCTATGAATAAAATTAATTGAAAGACTGCATGCAGGAGAAGGAAGTCCAAAGGATGTGTACATTAATGAGAAAGAGCTTACTTTAAGTTTAGTAATACTTTGTCATGCGAATACATCTAAGTTGATACAAAAAAAAGTGCATGACTGGAGAATAATTGGGAGAAAGTAAATTCCCATACAAAGAATATTATCTAATACAGTAATAGCCCACGTATAAGAACCTGGGTTTTAAGAACCTGTTAGGCTAAAATTTTCAGTTTAAGCCCCCTCCACATAAGAACCTATTAAGGCTAAAATTTTAAATTAGGTTCTTATCAGTGGGGTTGCTGTAAAAGTGTAAAGGTAGAAACTGCTGAATGAGTTTCTTGGTTATGTTTCGTTAAGGAAATATACTGTACCTGCAGTGAACTGCCTGTAGGCATTTCTCTATGAGTAGTATAGTACTTGGGGGTACCAGATCATTTTTTACATTTAACGGTTTCAACATTTTGATCTCGTATTTTTGATCTCGTATTTTGGAATCTATAGTTTATTAAAAATGCGTGACTTTCTCGGAAAAATCACCAAGCGTGACATTCTCGGAAACACAGGAAGTCGATGATGTTATGTTAAAGTAACATGAAAATAATATCTCTAATAATAGTATAGAATGAGTTGTAATTAAGTAATTCATATTGAATTAAAGAATATGGAAGAATTGGCATGCCCATTTTGTGATCAGCAATTGGCAAAAGTTGTTAGTAGTGTGGTAGTATCATGCTGTAGTAACCAGGAAATGTTTAATGATTATGGTGAAAATGTCTGTCTAAATTGTGGTTCCGTCCATGGTTATTATTATTGTAAAGAGTATGTTGACTTTCATGAGAATATGTATAAAATACGGTGAAAATCTGTTTATCATCGAAAGTACCATATTGAAAAAGTAATAAACAGCATTTGTTCAAACAATGGATTTCAAATTTCTGTTAAAGATACTGGTAAAATATTGAAAATATTCGAAGAGATAGACAAAGTTCTTCCTTTGGTGAACTGTAATCGAAAGAGAATGATAAGTACAAAATTTGTTCTTAAGCAAATATTTTTAATGCTTGGTCTCCCTCACGAGAAAATACTAATTAAAAATTCAAAAAGAACAATGAAAATTTATAATAAATATTGGGTTGAAATCATGTTGCTAATATTTGATAAAATCATTTCGGTTATCAACAAATGAACTTTGCGTCGTATTTGATCAGATATTTGTCTATTATTGGACTGTTGTCAACAACATAATCATCAACATGCTTCATTGCGCTATAAATCATGGAAGTATCAAAATCACCACTTCTCATCATATCTTTTATCGTATTCAATAAATGTTGATAGCTTTGATAGGAATATGTGCAATTTTGAATTTTAAGATCGAGGTTTTTGTGTTTCATCCAACCTTGTATCAAAAGTGCTGCTGTACTGATGGCCACCAAACTGATGCCTCCAGTCGAAATGCTTGCGGAAAGACCCCCAGTTGTAAAAATGATTGACAAGGAGTTACCAAGTAATTTCCATTTTTTGAACCGCTGGACAGCTTGTTTATGAGCCCAACACTTTCTGTGATATGTTTGGTAATAGGATTTTAATTCTTTTATCTGATTTTGTGTTAATTTATTTGAAATATGGTTCCAATTGAATATGGTTTTTCTTTCTGTCATATAATATGATTTATATTATTATTCTCTTTGATGCACAATATATTATACCAGAAATCTGACCACATAATGGAGATCTTTTCATCCAATTTGGTGTGAGGTTCTGTGGAAAAACATATGTATACCCTCGGTCTAATGAATAATGGTCATAAAACCGACCAAAACTATCATGCAAAATTCCATGAGAACTCATAATTAATGACGGACTGAATATTGCTTCCAAGAATTGTGTGAGACAACCATTACCAGGTCCAATCAATCCTATTTCGTTGTTGTTTATTTCAAGGACATCATCAATTGATATGAATAATCTAGAATTTTTGTGATATAAATATTGGTATACAAGAGCTGATTTTAATATTTTGTCATCAATATGAAAATGCTGTTGTTTAGTTTCTTTGAAGAAATAGTTGACATATTTGATTATTTCTTTTATCATATGTTTATTGTTTGTATTAAAGGTCATAATAATCTTGTATGAAGCGATACATATTTTTCAATTCTTGATCACTCAAAGCTTTTTGCCAAACAGAAAAACCATAAATATCCATTTTACAGAAATTAACTGGAGAACCATTATTATTATCAGGTTGAGATCCAATGAACATTTTTTGTGCATTACCTGATAATGTTGCTGAAATTGATCCATTTGCAACTGGATTCATTAATGAAACACCTCTGAAAAGTTCAATATTTTGGCCATTAACTCGAATAGTCCAAACTTCAATGTTTCCTGTCAGATTTGTTAAAGAAGAAATAGAAAGTCTTCCATTTAATGAAGAACCGAAATCAATGTAACATGTCCCATCACTCCAGGGCAAATGGACACCAAATCGAGTCGAACCCTGGCCCCATTGAAATTGAGATTGTTGAATTGTTTGTTTTGTATCTACAACAAGCATTACAGTGCAAGTATTTCCACTTTGTCCAGCAACTTTTGAAACATCAAATGAAGCATTTTCCAAATAGTCATCATCACCATCAAAGCGTAAGAAGAATCTCTTTTTGTTTGAATCCCTCAAAAGCAATGGTTTTTTAGAATCAGTTGTTTGTGAGAAAGCAACATTATTGACAGGATCCAGCCAACTTGAAACTCTATCATTTGCATCAGCTGTGACAACAGTCAAAGACGGAATCAAAGCAATTGAAATCCCATCAAGAACTGGTATACCAGGAAGAGCATTTGAAATGATAAAAGCTGCTCTATCTAATTTTAAATCAAGTTGTTTTTTTGTTACACAGTCATCATCTGATGTTCCTTCATCAACATTTGTTATTTTATTACCTCCAAGATCTAAATTAGCAGTCATTGATTGTGTTCCATCTCGAAGTAGAGTTTGCCCAATACTACTTTTGGATGCAAGATTGGTATCAACATAAGATTTATTAACAAGATCTGCGGGGTCATTTCCAATACCATGTGCTGTAATAATGAAACCTCCCATGTCTAGATTCCCAGTCATGTGGACAGACCCATCTCTTTTGAGAAAATCAGGGATTTGGTTGTTGATTTGGTCAACGTACGACTTTGTAGCCGCGTCATTGTTTGATTGTGGATGTCCGACATTAGTCAATTTTTTGTTTTCGATATCATGATTCCCATCTTGTGTCAATTTAAATCCATTTCCATTATCACCTTTATCACCTTTAGGACCTTTTCTTATATCATTTTGATTTGGTAAATCATTGAATATTCCCATATAATATTAATTTAGATTAATTCATGACTACTTCTAATGTGAATGTCATGTCAAATGCTTTATCATTTGGATGAGAATAATCAATTATAAAATAGCCTCTCGATAGTGATTTGTTGACGTTAACCGTTGTGATGTTTCTACTCATAGAAGAATGTCTGTATTCGAAAATAGTTGCTGGTAATGGCAATAACCCAGCACCTTCATTCTTTTTCTTGAAGTATAAAATTCCGGGTTTTGTTCCTTGTATAATATACATTTTCTTAATATAAAAGTTATTATTATGAATGACTAAATATTCAGCGCCATTAATTAATACAGGCTTTAAAGTATTCTTATTATGTCCTTGATTGGCTTCAACAAAGCAATTTAAATATTGTATTTGACCAATTATTCCATTCCCATTTAAATCTAGATCACTTCCTAATTTTGGCTGATAGAGAGCAAATCCTCCGAGATCGAGAGCTGTTTCCATAATTACACCTGTAACACTTGATCGAAATAGATTCAAACTATTATTATGGATTCTATAGCCATTTAGATTTAAATCACCACCGAGTTTTGCCTCACTTATAAGAAAGCTATTCACATTAATATTATTTAGCATTGTTAATTCACCATTTTGACCGTCAAATAAGTTTGATGAATTATTAATCAAAGCATGTCCATTCAAATATAAATCAGTTTGTAATTGTATTTTTTCATTCACGATTTTATAAGCTTCTGTGAAGTCGTAAACACTTGATGGAACGTCTGCAGCTTCAAAATCAATACCATATACAACACAAGGAACTTTGTACTTATTTGGATAAGTTGGGTTAGCATTAATATGAATCGTACAATATAAATATTCAGGTGGTGAACTTACAGATGGTTTTTCAATCCATAACAAATATCTTGAATGATCTTCGTTTCTGTTATCAAATTTTCTACCTACTGTTCTATGAATTGTAATTCCACCAGTTGCACTGACTGTTACGGTACTAAGATTCATTCCTTCGTAATCGGGAAATAGCCATTCAAGGATAAAAGTGTATTTTCCATCTTTTATTGTATACATATTAAATCCAATTCTAGCTCTAAAAATATGATCAGCTTCTTTATTCAAGTCTACATCAATGACCTTTTTTGAAATTATATGTGATGAACGAGGTAAATTAATATATCCGTTAACTATCAAGCCATATTCGGTACTAACTTCATCGATATCATTCATCAAATATTTGAAAGCATTCTTTGGATGAGAAGCAGATGAAATATGATTTTTTTCTAGTTGATCCAAAATTACGGCATCGGTTTTATTTGTTCCTTCTTTTAAGTTAATGATTTTATTTTGATTGAGATTTAAATTTGATGTCATCGCGTTTGTTCCGTCTAATAATAAGGTTGCAGATCGAATTGTATGGGCAGCACGATTCAAAACCCTGAAATTCACCGCATCGCCCTCATTCTCAGTGTCTGCTAAATTCGTCAATTTATTTCCACTCGTCGACAAATCGCCATACATCGCAGTCGAACCATCTCGTCGAAGAAAATATTCGTCGGCATATCTTTTTGTCGCCGCATCGTCTAGATTGACTGGTGGAGCAAGATCAATAATGGAGTTGTTGTTCATGTTCAGGTTTCTCTGTGCGATTGCATCAAGTTTGGTTTGCAACCCCTGGTCCACATAACTTTTGTTTACAGCGTCTTGCGGGTTTGTGGGGTTATCCTGCAGGTTGAGGATTTTGTTTAATTTCATGTCAATATTCCCACCAAATGCAACATTGCCATTTTCAATTTCATACGCTGGGTCATGAGTAAAGTAAGACAAATTGGTGTGAAAGCCAAAGGCTCCATAAACAATGATATGTGTTTTGGTGTTAGACGAAGGAGCTGTGCTGGAAAGTTCCACCTCTATTGCCGCTTGACCACCACTTGTTTTTTCAATTGTGAAAAGCTTCTTCATATAACCATCAACATGTGGA
Source organism: Pachyseris speciosa (assembly GCA_016490735.1). NCBI lineage: Eukaryota > Metazoa > Cnidaria > Anthozoa > Scleractinia > Pachyseridae > Pachyseris > Pachyseris speciosa. Next base: position 317,578 of record JAEMWC010000043.1, on the reverse strand, counting down.
GTTTTAAGAAAAGGTTTTTGTAATGGTGGTCCAACCTCACGTAAGTTTATAGTCTTAATGGACAATTCAATTGTGGCACTTTGAGGGTTTGAGGGTGAGTAAAACTCAACAACAAATGTGTATGGAGCGTCACTCATTGATGAAAGATCGAACCGTATTTTGGATGTAAAGTTGCCACTATTAACCCTCCAAGACAATGATGACTTGTTCAAGTGATATGGTGATCAATTTGTAGGCTGTTAACATCTTGAACTGCTGTTGACTTTGATATGTCTTCCAACAAAAATACAAATGGGTTACGTTGAGAACCAGATGCTGAAAAAACGAGGTCATCAACATATTTTTTATTGACTGCATTGCTTCTGGGGGTATTATTGCCAACGTCTTTCAAATTTAGAAATGTGTACCCAGCCACGTCAATATCAGCCTCTGCCGGTTCACTTCCATGCTTTTTTATACAGCTTTCAATTTGAAAGTCAACATAGCTTTTATTTGTAGCATCAAGAATGTCCACTGGATAACCCATTCTAGTGATAAGATTTTCACCCATGTTTAGGTTTCCAGTCATTTTAACACTTCCATCTTTTTTAATAAAGTCAGTTGTATCAATGCTTGAAATATCAATGCCAGCAATTTCTGTATCAACATACCCCTTTGTGGCTGTATCATTATTTGCAGTTGGTGCTGCTACATTAGTCAATTTTTTGTTTTCAATGTCATAATTCCCATCTTGTGTCAATGTGAATCCATCACCTTTTGAACCAGTATCACCTTTATCACCTTTAAGACCTCTTGGACCAATTGAACCCGTATCACCTTTTTGTCCTCTTGGACCAACTGCACCAGTATCACCTTTTGGACCAGCAGAACCAGTATCACCCTTATCACCTTTTGGACCTCTTGTACCAATTGAACCAGTATCACCTTTTGGACCAACAGCACCAGTATCACCCGTATCACCTTTTGGACCAGTTGGACCAACAGAGCCAGTATCACCTTTATCAGCTTTTGGGCCAGTTTCACCTTGTGGGCCAACAGAACCAGTATCACCTTTATCACCTTTCAAACCTCTTGGACCAATTGAACCTGTGTCACCTTTTTGGCCTTTTGGACCAACAGATCCAGTATTACCTTTGTCACCTTTTGGACCAGAAGGGCCTGCAGGGCCAACAGCACCAGCAGGTCCAACAGCACCAGTATCACCTTTGGGACCAGCTGGACCGGCAGCACCCGTATCACCTTTTGGACCGACAGCGCCAGCATCACCTTTTGGACCAGCAGGACCAATTGGACCAGGAATACCTCTTTTGCCTTTTTCTGGTTTATATTCATCTGGTAAATCATTAAAAATTCCCATATAATATTAGATTAGATAACACCAAAAAAGTTTCTTTTCACTATTTTCATTGGTTTGTCAACATAACAGAAGGAATAGGGTTTCTTTGTTGCTTCAATATACTTTTTCTTCTCAATTCCCAGTTCTTGGGATATAACATTTCTTTCTCTTGTTGAGGGAAAATCATAAAGGCAGAAGTGACTGCAATTAAGTCTGACAGATTTTGGGCAACCATAAAAGGACTGTGTGAGATAAAGTACAGAACAATTTTTATGTCTTCCTTGAATGAAATAACTTATGATCTGATCTTGTTTTTTGTCAGTAACGAAATCATCAAATACAACAAGTCGCTGCAAATCTGTGTCTTGAATTTGTTCAACAGGCATAATTTCATCTTGACTGCAAATCAAAACTGGGTAACCAACTTGTTTGATAATAATGTCCATAACCTTCTGCAAATACTTATATTTATCTTGATCCAAGTTTTTGGCATACAGATGTATCTGATCAAAATACACCGAAGGTTCCATAATCAAATGCATGAATAAGGTTGTCTTTCCAGATCCAGAATTTCCAGCCAATAACATTCTAAAGGTATCGTTTGGCATATATGGATACAACTGTCTGAAAGACTTGTTTGAATTCTGAAATACATCATAATTTGGAATTTCCATATGTAAATAGTTTATATAATGTATTAACATATGGATATACAGCGCATGAAGAAGCTTCTCCAAAGTGGAATTGAAGCTGGAGATAAAACAAGAGAAGTTCGTCAGGCTATAAAGACTTTTGAAACCCAAAAACAAGACTTGTATGATGAAAGTGCGCAATTGTTGAAACCATCTATTGATGTTCAGAAGAGTGTGAAAGAAAGTATTGACAAACAACAGGATGAAGTCATTGAACAGTTCAAACAAAATCAACTTGCTTTGACACAAGGACTTGATGATGTTATTGAAGCCAATCAAAGAGCAATTACGATGAGTACGGAACTTCCTTTAGCTATTGAAGCACCAAAAGAAAACGAGGAAAAGAAAACCGACATATTATCGATTGAAAACTATTTCAATAGAGATGACAGAATTATATTAAAAAATCATAAGCTTTTGAAACCAAGCGATTTGACTCAAGTCAGCCCACAAAAACTTCTCGAGGAAAAGAAAATATCTGGAGATATCGCGAAAGAATTAGGAAGAAAAAAATCGAAAATAAAAAAACCAGAAGATAAACAATCTTATGATCAAGAATTAAAAACTTTGAAGAAATATAGAGAAACGATTGCAGATGTATTGGCTTCTTACAAATACAAAACAGGTAAAGGTTTGAGAATCAAAAAGAGAAAAACACAATACGGAGCAGGACATGGTGTCGTTCTTGGTGATTTACTTTCACGTCTTCAGTTGCTTGGTGGGTCTATTTATGCTGGTAACAATAGCAAAGGTGTCAGAAATGAGTTCACAAACATATTGCACACCTTAAGCAGACTGGGTGTTGTTTCGAACAATGAGCTCAACAAAATAATGGCCAAATATCTAATGTAATTGTATATGACAGAAATCACATTACGATTCAACAGCAAAAACAGAGATAAAATAGGTATCAGCAAGAGTCATGATTTCACAACACGTTTCAACACTCCTCTTATATTGGCAAATGATTTAAAATATGAAATGGCAGTAAAGTCTCTTAGCATGACACACAGTTGGTACAATATCAGAGAATCTTTTGGGAATGATGTAATCAAATATAGCAAAGATAAAGGTGCAAACTGGAAAACAATTACTTTTGTTGATGGGATGTACTCATATGATGACATCGACGAATATATTCATGGTCATTTGAAAAAAGAAAAAGATATACTCAACCCAGACGAAACAGATGAAACAAAATTCAAATATGGCATCAATATTAGTTTCATTTTGTCATCATATCGTGTTTTGATTGAACTTGATGAAAACTATCAACTTGATTTTAGGGATTCCGATTTCGGAAAATTGATTGGGTTCGATTCAAAAATAATCCCAAAAACAGAATATGCACCAAACCTTCCAGACATAACACGTGGAGTAGATGAAATTCATATCAATTGCGACAAAGTGATAGATATCATTCTTGATGGAAATTCAACAAGTACTATCGATATTGTTCCAATGGTTGGCTTAAGAAGAAGTTTACCTTTCACTCACATACATCATTTTCTTTCATGGAATCCTATTTCAACACACCAAATAAGTGAAATGCGTTTTTATGTAACAGACCCTTCTGGAGATCCAATTGATTTGAATGGGGTAGATTGGCATATTGAGTTATTCTTGAGAGGAACGGAATTATAAAACCTAATAGTATATGAAACGGTTTGAACACAAAAAAATTGAAATAGTTGAAGACAAGGTACCTAAAATGTCTGATCTGATCGAAACAATTGAAAAAAAAGAACCAACAACCATCAGTCAAAATTCAGCCAAGAAGGGTGGTGACAAAATAATAGAACTTTTGAAAAAGATAAAGAGTGGAGGTGGAAATGAGACCAGTAACTTGATCCCAATCAAAAGAAAGAGAGGAAGACCTAGAAAAATTGTGTAAAAACTAACTTTTATCTAACACAATTATATATGTCAAATTATCGCGACTCTAGATATATTGAGAGATACGAGGATGTTGTTTTTGAGCTTGAAACAGCCTTAGTAGCCCCTGGAAATGGAGCTCATCAGAAGAAAACTGGCCACCGATTTGTTGTTGACAACACTGGAGAGACCACACCATTTGATTGGTATAATGGTTTTCTATATGTTGAAGAAATTGCGAAGAGACTTGCAGATGGAGCTAATCTTGCTGCTAATGATGGTGCAGGTCTTGTCAATGGTGTCCATGCTCTTATACAAACATTGAATGTGAAAATGAATGGTATTGATGTTTATGAGTGCAGAGATGCAAACCAAGCCGTGAATATCAAATCTTTGCTTGAGTATTCACAAGGATATGCTGTCTGTCAGGCTACAAATGAGTTCTTTTATCTTGACACAAATAGACACACTGAAGATAGACCAGCTCAGGCTAATTACAATGCTGGTTTTGCAAAAAGAAAAGCTTTGGTGGATGGAGCAAATGTTGCAAAATATGTGATTCCCTTGAATAGATATGCTTTCTTCAAAAGCTTTTGGGATGAAATTGCACCAAATTCTAGAATGGAACTGAATGTAACACTTGACAGTGATAATAATCTTGTTTGGCGGACTGGGGGTAATGATTGTCGTATTGTGTTGAATAAATTTCAGTTAATTGTTCCAAGAATCACTTTCAACTCAGTTGGGAAAAATCTGTACATGACAAGGTATCTGGACAACAAAAAGTGGACTTACCTGAGAGAGATGGTTGAGAGAAGCAATTCAGCAAACCAAAAGACTGGTAACTTCAGGATATCAACTGGAATCAATAAACCGAGGCATGTCTATATTTTTATTCTCAATGACGCCAGAGATTCATCTCAGACAAATAACAAATTCTTGTACGATACTTTTGCTGTTTCAACAGCTAATAGAACTTTGGATGACTGCTATCTTGAGGTTGGTAATGGAAATGATTATCCTGAGATACATTACAGACCCTCAACAGAGCCCACAAGAGTATTCAGAGACCTTCTTAATTATACCAAACTTGTCAACGTCTTCAGTGATAGTTGTCTTCTCAATAGATCCAACTTCGATGATTTATTCCCAATGGTTTATTTTGATTTGACCAGGCAGAAGCAAGATATCAAAGATGGAATGACCAAATTGACTTTCAAATACACTCTGAGTGGTGTTGCTGCTGAAAATTACAGTATCTATGCTTTGGTGCAATATGAGCAGGATGTTAAGATGAGAAAGATTGATGGTAAACTCACTTTGAGATCTATGTAATTAAAATAATTAATTAAAATAATTAATTAAAATAATTAATTAAATAAATAAAAATAATTAAAATAAATTAATTGAATTTTTAAATTAAATATAATTTAGTATAAACATATATTATATGACTACTTATCATCCTCATGGAGTGAAACTTTCACAAGGTCAGAAAGAAAAACTAGCAAAAGCAATTAAATCAAATTCGGCTGTGACTTTGAGGCTAACGAATGGTGAATTAACTGGAAGTGATCAACTTATGTTGACCAAAAGACAAATCAACAAATTGATGAAATCAAAAAGAATGGGAAAAGGTTCAGATATTTCTATATCAAAAACTCAAATCAGGAAGGCTGTGACATATGGAGGTTCTCTTTGGACAAGTCTTTTTTCACTTGGAACAAAACTATTGCCCTATGCCACTTCAGCAGTATCAAAAGCGGCGCCAGCCTTGGCAACAGGTGCTCTTTCAGCTCTTGGAAGTCTTGGTGTTGATAAATTATTTGGAAGGGGACAAAGAGGTGGATTCATGATTCCAAATAAAAACTTATCAAAACTATTGGATTACAGAAATCTGTTGAATATGAGACAAATGGCTGATCTTGTTCAAAAAATGCAGTATGGTGGAGATCTTGTCATAAAACCAACAAAAGCTCAATCTGGGGGATTTCTTGGAACACTTTTGGCAAGTATTGGAATTCCTCTGCTAATGAGTGCCTTGACAGGAAAAGGTACGCAAATCGAACCAACATAATCACATTCAAGAAAGCGTAGGGATACTTATGTTCCAGATGTGATCAAAAAAAGTAAAAGTGGTGGACTTGTGATTCCTTGGAGATCACCCCCAGTTGTTGGCAATTGGGATGACATGATCGGTTATGGAATTAAAAAAAAAAGGCCCACAAAAAGGAAGATAGGAAAAGGACTTCTATTGGGAAAAAACAGCCCATTCAATTCAATCCCAATTCTGGGAACCATTCTTTAAAATTCATCAATAAACCCCTGTCTAATTTTGATTTATTAAATTGGGTTAAACAACTTGGAATAAAACATTTTAGAGGTGTTTTCAGTCGGGACAATTTGCCAACAAAAATCAAAAACAAAGAATGTGGAATAGTGAATCTTGACACACAAATTGGACCTGGTACTCATTGGGTGTGTTATAGAAACATTGATGGACCATATTGTGAGTACTTTGATTCTTTCGGGTTGGCAATGCCAACTGAAGTGCAAAAATATATGATGACAAGTGGTAAAGAACTTGAATATTCCGGCGATGAGATACAGGAAAGGGATTCAGTGTTATGCGGATATTGGTGTTTATATTATTTGTTGGAGAGACAAAATGGAACATCCATTGTTGATGTTATTCACAATTCACAATTTAATCCCGAAGACACGAGAGTCAACCATAGATTCATCATAAACTATTTCCAGAATATCTAACTCAATGCGATCATATTGTGTGAAACAAAAGAAAGTCACAGAAGAAGTGAAAGACAACATTGATCTAAACCGCGGAAGATAATTAAAAATAAAAATCTATAAATATATATGAAAACATATTGTTTCAAACAGAAAAAATTAACTGAAAGTAAACACAGAACCAACGATTTGGAAATAGTGATGACGAAAGAGGGGTCTACATTCATGAAAGCCAAATGCAGTGAATGTGGATACAAAAAAATGATAATAATTGATAAGGGGAACCCCATTGACAAAATGTTATATCTTTTGACCTCGGTGGGAATCGAACCCACGAGGTCAAAAGATTTTTTCTTTGCCTCGTGTGGTTCCCTGTTTCCCTTTACTAGGGCTAACGCCCAGTGGGTTATTCATGGGTTTAAGTAGCACTTTAATTTACACTTCAGAGTTAATTCTCTGTTCCACTATTTGTGTTCCTAGTGCTACGCGGCACAACATTCATATGTACCCTTACTTTCTCTTTGCCGCGATTCACCATCTAAAATCGTCCCCGACTTTCTCTGTGCGACCTTGTAGCTCAGTCGGCAGAGTAACGGTAGATCTAATCCGGAGGTCGTGGGTTCGATTCCCACCGAGGTCAAAAGATTTTTTCTTTGCCTCGTGTGGTTCCCTGTTTCCCTTTACTAGGGCTAACGCCCAGTGGGTTATTCATGGGTTTAAGTAGCACTTTAATTTACACTTCGGAGTTAATTCTCTGTTCCACTATAAATAATTAATATGTTGAGCAAAATGGTTGAAGTCAATGTGAAACTCTCAGAGGGACAAAAGAAAAGAATATCAAAAGCAGCACCAAATGGAATTGTCATGATAAATTTGAAAAAGGATTGTCTTGAGGGCCCTGACACAATTCTTGTTGGAAGAATGATTAGTATGCAGATTGAAAACAGAAAAAATAAAAGAGGTCTTTGGGTGAAAATATTTCCAAGAAACAAAATAGAAGAGAGAGAGAGAGTGGTTTTTATCTAAACTATCCTTAATGGAAACAATTATTGTGCAAGTTGTTGGAACACCTGTTGTGGTTCTCAACGAGGAGATAATGATTATATTGAAGAACCAATTTGGCGAAGATGTCATAATAGTGTGTAAAGTGAAACAAGTTTTCAAAGAAGATAAACCAATTTGGTGAAGATAAGTTTTCCAAGAAAATAATGTAACACAATAATATATGAGATCATACTGTGTGAAACAGAAGAAGGTCACTGAATGTGTGCCGGGAAGTGAGAGATATCAACAGGCAAAAAATGGACGAACAATGATGAAATGCACTTGTGCTGAATGTGGAATCACGAAGACCAAATTTGTCAAGAAACAGGGAAACTGATTGGCCCGTCTGAAGGGGCGGGCGTTTTAACAACTGGATTGGATCTTGCTGGAATGGCCATGAAGGATTTAATTATTCCAAAAGCAATAGATGCCGGCAGATATTATGCAAGTGAAGCTTTGAGAAACCCAAAGATTCAAAAGCAATTGATTGATAAAGGTCTTTCCCTTGTTAAACCAGCAATCAGTTCTGTTGGTCAAAAAGCTTTATTTGATCTTGGCACAAAAATACGCCCAAAGCGTGCTGACAAGAGAAAAACCCACAAAACAGATATCAAGGGCATTGATTATACGCGTGGGGGTTCATTAATTGATAGTGCAATAAAATGTGGTGTAGTAGGGTCTCCATGGCAAGTGGATTTGAAAAAAGCCGCAGAATTAGTAACAGACCCAAATCTTTTTAAATTTCCAAATCCCAGTGAAATTAAAGATGCTAAGGAGAGAGTGAAAGTGTACAAGAAAATGTATGAAATTGCGAAGAAAAACGGGTATAAGAAAAGTTATAATTCTTTCATTCTTGAATCTGGTTTCGGCAGTAAACCAACCTTTACAATTCCAATTAAATTCGGATCTGGTTGGGGTGACAAGGTTTTCGACACAAGTATGTTGAAATATGGAGTATTGGTACCTAAACCGTTCACTGATCCTAAATTCATGAAAGCATTTGGGAAAGCTATTAAGGGGAAAGACAACAAAGGTTGGACTTCTTATGGTCAAATAGTTGCTGACACTGCAAAGAATTATTATGGTGGGAAAATTGATATTCATAAGGCTATTGGAAAATTACCAAAACCAAAACCAGGTTGGACACCTGGAAATTACAAATACATGGGACCTTACAATCCTTTGCATAAACAGTTGGAATATGTGGAATGTCCAACCTTATAACAAAGTGGATGAAATAGCAGCTTACCACGACATTTGTTATGACATGGGAAAAAACAAAGGAGACTGTGACAGAAAAATGATTCAGTCACTTGATATGATACCATATGGTGAAATGCCAAAATGGGGTCAAACAGCTAGATTCTTAATTAATACAAAACAAAAATTAGGACTCGGTGTTCCAAAAAACGGAAAAAGCCGTCGAGTGAAGAAAACTGGCAAGAAAAATTAGCAGATGAATTACATACACCCATAAAACGCAATTTTGCTCGGCGGCGTGTAATCACAAATCATATTGATGAAATATGGGCAAGTGATCTAGTTGAAATGCAACAGTTTAGTAAATGGAATAAAGGTTATCAATATCTTCTTATGGTTATTGATGTCTTCAGCAAATATGGTTGGATTGTCCCATTGAAGGATAAGAAAGGTGAAAGTGTTACAATAGCATTTAAATCAATATTCAAGGAAGGTAGAAAACCATAGTATTTATGGGTTGATAAGGGTAAAGAGTTCTATAACAAACATGTGAAAGACCTATTAGAGAAAAATGGGATACACATGTACTCGACTGAGAATGAAGAGAAATCCTCAGTGGTTGAAAGGTGGAATCGAACAATTAAAACTAAAATGTGGAAGCAGTTCACTGTTCAAGGTAATACACAGTATTTAGACATGTTACCGAAATTAGTGAAAGAATACAACAACACAAAACATTCAAGTACCAAAATGACACCCACAGAGGCTTCAAAGAAAAAGAATGAAGGAATAGTGTATTTCAATTTATATGGTGACATGAAGCAAGTAACATCTAAACCAAAACTTAAAGTTGGTGACAAGGTCCGAATATCTAAGTATAAACGGAATGTGTTCGACAAGGGCTATACACCAAATTGGACAGAAGAAGTGTTCACAGTTGATAAAATCCAATATACTAATCCAATAACATACAAAATAAAGGATCTTAGAGGTGAAGATATTGAAGGGAGTTTTTATGAACCTGAATTATTAAAAGCCAAACAAGAGGTATTTAGAATTGATAAGGTCATTCGGAGGGATTACAAGAAGAAACAAGCTTTAGTAAAGTGGAAGGGATATAGTGACGACTTTAACAGTTGGGTTTCGTTCAAGGATTTGAAAAATGTATGAAATTGATTTAAGAGAATATTATCTAACATATATATATAACAAACCCCACAGTAAATACTGTTTATTGCTCATGGTAGCCAAAAATATGATTGTTTCTAGCTATATAAAGAAAGTCATTGAAAAAATAAATACTATAGACTAATGTATATGGAGAATAATAATGTCAAAAGAGGGCGTGGAAGGCCCAGAATTAGTTATGAAGAAAGAAAAAAACACAGAACTGCTTACATGTTAAATAAAGAATGGTACTGTGACATTTGTAAAACTGGTAGAAATTACACATTAGCTGGAAAATGGTGCCACATAAAGACGAAAAAGCACATCAAAAATCAGAGCTTGGTTGATGAAAGTCACACCAAAGTTATCATGCAAATGATTGGAGAAAACGAGCCTGATGATTTACATGGCAAAATTATCATAAAAAAATAAAATACAGTTCGAAGGATCCATTTTTGGATCATTTGAATTATCAACTATACTTAAACGCAGATGAAAGAGGCTTAAAAATAAAATACTATAGATATAATATATGGAAAAAAATAAAATGTATAATTATAATATGGACAAGAAAAGTCTTAAGAAACTGAGTAAATCTAAACTAATTGAACTGCTATTAAAGCAAGAAAAGAAACCAAAAATTATTGTAGTAGATGATACCAAACCATTACCAACACCAAGAACTGTGAAACCAGTGCCAGCGCCTCGCAGGAGTGTAAAACAAATGGTACAAGATTATGAAAACAACATAATTCCTCCACCATTAGAGTTTAGAGACAAACCGGTACCTGCACCAAGAACTAAAAAACCAGTACCTATGCCAGCACCAAGAACTAAGATAGAGCAAGTTGATAAAGCTCTGAAGGGCTTCACAAAGTCTTATGAAGTAAGTATCAAAAATGACAAAGACCCACTAGCACAACTACAAAACACAAGACAGGCCACTGCATATCATATCACAAGTATACTAAAATCAATGAAAGGTCTAAAATTCACTGAAACGCTCAAGGTAACATTTACAAAAATATCAGATGGAGAAAAAGTGTATAAGACCGCATATTTCAACAGTAAAGCTGAAACAATCATAAATGATCTGGAAGTCACTGAATCAATACAAGCATCAGAACAGCAAATCTTGAATAAGATAGCTCAATGGGTATCTGAAGGTTCTGGTTGGACCATTCAATCTGTTGACAATCATTACCTCAATGTGGTGAAATATGAACCAATGAGAGGTTCTTCATACATAAAACTGCCAGCAGAATTACGAAATAGTGCCAAAGGTTTAATTAACTTGAAAAATGAGGATAATGAATGTTTCCGTTGGTGCCACATCAGACACTTGAACCCACAAGAGAAATACCCACAGAGGATTAAAAAAATCAGACAAACAATACATTGAAAAATTGGATTATACAGGGATTGAATTCCCAGTAACCACAAAGCAGTACAATAAAATAGAAAAGCAAAATGAGATCAACATTAATGTTTTCGGTTATGAAGATAAACAAACATATCCAATATACGTTTCAAAAGAAAAGTATGAAGACTGTTTGAATCTTCTTCTGATAACTGAAAATGAAAACAAGCATTATGTGTTGATCAAAGATTTTGACAAGTTGATGTACAATCAGACGAAACATAAGGAAAGAAAGCATTTCTGTATGCATTGTTTGCAGTGTTTCAGCTCCGAAAGAGTGCTAAATAATCACAAAGACAATTGCATTCAGGTGAATGGCACTCAAGCCATTAAAATGCCAGACAAGAACAATAATACACTAAAATTCAATAATTATCACAAACAACAACCTATACCATTCGTGATCTATGCTGATTTTGAAGCCATCACAGAAAAAATACACGGTTGTCAACCCAATAATGACAAATCATTCACAGAGGCTTATCAGAAGCATACAGACTGTGGATACGGTTATAAAGTAGTTTGTTGTTATGATGATAAATACACGAAACCAACACAAATATACAGAGGTGAAAAGGCTGTATACAAATTCATGGAAAAAATGATAGAAGAAGTCAAATATTGCAAAAAAATTATGAAAAAGGAATTCAACAAACCATTAAAAATGACAAATGATGATGAGGATAAATTCCAAAAAACAAAAGACTTAATAAAGTGTCATTATCTTGCTTCGATGACAAGCGGTATAATTCACGATAATGGCGTGACAAGCTATGCATACGGACATTATAAAATCTGACGTCACACCATAGCTGTGGTGTTTTATCGCCTCAAACCCACTGATTTGCCTCTTCTTCGTGGTCCTTAAAATAGTTCAGGATAGTATTGTGAGTTTTGTTGTATATTTAATTTAAAATACTGCCCTCTTTCTGACTCTTTACCCCAAGAATTAGCATATGAGACAGGAACCTTTGTTAGGGGGTTTCCCTTTCGAATGAGTCATCAAACTAGGTCACTATGTTTTGGGGATTCTAGATTTTTCGCTTTTTACGCATGTGTATTAATTTTTATCTTTGAAAATTTCATTTATGTACCACAAGCGTAAAAATGAAAATACAAACGCATATAAAAGGGTTGTTTTACACAGATAAAGTGTGGCTTGTATACAAAGTATCTAACGATTGGAAAAAGCGGGGGCCTTTCGTTAGCGAAATGTATACAAGCCACCCCATGGAATAACGAAAAACCCCCGCCGTTATTCCATGGGTTAAAAACACACAAAAAATCACCCTGAGATGGTGTCGGGTTGATGGGTAGAGCTATATTCGAGCTTAGGCTTGTCAGAAGTGCCGGTTCAACCTCAAGCCGGAGGGTGAAAAAAACAATTAAACAAATACTTGGCCCTAAGAGGGTCTGATAGTGCCCGAGCAGAGTGGAGGTGGGAAAAACATAAATGATAGTGCTAGGGCGGTGTGGAGGTGGGAATTCAAAAACAAAAAAACCTCTCATGAGGGACGGGTGGTGATTCAAATTCCAAATTAAGTCCCTCATGAGAGGTTCTGATGGCCACCAGTTTTTGCTATTTTTTCTGCATCTTTAATTGCTTCAACAAATTCAAAGGTAATTTTTCCGAGAATGTCACGCTTGGTGATTTTTCCGAGAAAGTCACGCATTTTTAAAAAACTATAGATTCCAAAATACGATATCAAAAATACGAGATCAAAACGTTGAAACCGTTAAATGTAAAAAATGATCTGGTACCCCCAAGTACTATACTACTTCTATGGTACAAATAAATGATTTATACTGTATGATGAGATGATATTTATCACATATATAGTATATTCAGATACAATTTATATGAAAATTTAAAGCCCCCGCTACATGTTCAAACATTGTTATAAAACATTTGTTGGATGAACATTATGTTAGAACGTGTAGCATGCATGTTTGATGACGTTTCTTCAACATTTTTTGTTGGAAGAATGTTTTGATTGCGCTCAAACATTTTCTCCAACATACAACAAATGTTGAAGCGTGTAGCCGCCCTTTCAAGATTGTATTGTAAAGACCAATCAGAGTTAAGGGCCCAGTCTCCAATCCAAAAGCCTATTGGCAGAGATGAAAATTGTTGAAGTCAGACCCCCGAAGCGACGTTTTTCCAACAATGTTATATGCGTGTCCAACATTGTTGGAAGCGTTCTTACAACAATGTTGGGTCGTGTTCTTCTAACAATGTTACAACGTGTAGCTGGGGCTTAAGAACCCTATTTTAAGAGCTTGGTAGCCTAAATTTGCTTTCAGTACCATTTATATAAGAATCTATTTAGGCTAAATTAGAAAATTCTGGTTCTTACACGTGGGCTATTACTGTATTACACATTCTAAAAACTAAGAGGTGAAATTTAAACGTAGTCACTCCTGCTTTGAGATTGACACTAAAAATAAAGAAGTAAAATTGAAATACAATCCAAAGCTAACCTAATTAAATTACATACTTGTCACTCACAAGCTACATCTGATTTCAAATTGACACAAATAATGTAATAGATAGGACTTAAAACTGCTTATGTAGCGATTATAAAAAGAAAAGCTGAAGGCCATATATATATACTTAGCCAGGCCAAGCCTAGAATCGGAGTTGCACACTCTCACCGAGCAACTTCGCATGGCTTTATTTGGGCCAGTTTAATTTGTGTCCAAAACAATTGAGCAACAGCAGGGAAAACGAAGAGTCTTCGATAGCAAACGTTTGCAAAAAAAAATACAGACATTCGTGAGTCCTAACTACTTTCAGATGAAAGCGTAACGGAATTCAAAGCAGATTAAAAAAAAAACATTACAAGCGAACAAAGTACGATGCGAGTGTTTTGCTGGAAGAAGGAGAAGGTGGAGAAATTAAACAAGACTAGCTTGTAATACTAATAGCTTGTACTGATTAGTCTAGAAAAATCGGTATTTATTTTGACATAAATGCCCGTAGAAAAGACAATAAAGGGTAAAAACTGATCGTTAAGAGCAGTCAACAGGAATTGACTGCGGTTTAGGAACAACAGAACAACAAACACAAGTATTACAAGAAAACAAAGCACAATACGAATAATATTTCTTCGAAGATTCTTTGAGAGGGTGGAGAAATTAGACAAGTAACAAAAATTGCTTAGAGATTTTGACATAAATGTCCGTAGAAAAGACAAAAGAGAGGTCCACACCTGATCGTTTAGAGCAGTCAACAGGAATCGCTGAGGCAGCAATCACTCGCAACGCGACAGGGCTGAATAATAGCGCCATTTCCCACAAAATCTTTCCTTGGCTGACACAAAACGCTAAAGAGCTTTTATAGTTTTACTAGTACTTCCCATGTCTTCCGAAGAACCTTCTGCAATTAATGATTCTCAGTGGCAAAGCGTCATCCAGTTAACGAAGAAAGCGGTTGCCAAACCACACCTGCATTTCTCTCGCAGACCCGTCCAATATAAAATTTATCAAAGCCAGCCCAGCCAGTCAACCCATTTCGGTGATTTTAACATCCAAACGCTGATTCTTACCGGTTCAAACATATTAAGACGACATGTTTATAGACGGCGAAACTTAATATTGTTGTTTACAGGCCGCTTTCGACGAAGATCTCTAAAACGTTTTTCAAATTTTGACAACTTTATGTCAGATTTTGAGACGTGTACACGCACATGCACTTGATCGGCTTTTTTTTTACTCAAGCTTTAATGCTTAATTTTACGAGGACTCATTGTGATTACGTGTTATTAAGATAAGGGCAAAAGTTTCTTAACGCTGTTGAGGTACCAAGGTCGAAAAACATTCAGCCAAGCCGAGTAAAAACACTCGTTCGCTTGCAAAGAAAGCAACGTAACAAATAAAAACAAAAAAACAATTCAACTACTTCTTTAAGTCCAAAACGAGTACAGATGATTGTTATTTATATCCATTCGAGAGAAAAATACAAATTTCATTCCTGAACAAAAGTAACAACGATTAAACCAAATGTTAAGCTTCTATTTATTTAATTTACCTCACACTCCTGCGCTGTGATGTAGAGGTTTCTACCACTTGAAAATACGTAAGCTTCAGTAAAGTAAAAACAAGCATCCGCAAAAATAGCAAACCGTTTGTCCAAAGAAAGAGCTTTTTCCACAGAGTTTGAGCCACTCGTTCCTCCCGTTAACACAGGTGAGCTGTGACCTTTCTTAAGTGAGATGCAAGATGCCGCGGTAAAGTGAAAGCCCTTGAAGCGTTGAATTATACTGTTTTCAACCGCACAATCGATCCAAGTTTGAAGCTTTTCTTGAGAAAAATCGCTCTTCCCTTCATCACTTGAAAATTCACGTTCCGGAGTATCTTTTGACAAGTTCTTGATTTTTATGCTTTTTACGCGAATTTAAAGCCAAACTTCGATCGAAGACGATGAAATTGTTTTGCTCAAAATGAAGAAACCAAGTGAAAGTGAAATTACGAGCCGCAGAAAGCGCGCGAAAAATTAAGCCTCGATTTGGTTTGGGTGTCCCACATCTGGCTTGAGCCTGCGATCAAATCGAAAGCAAGTACCTGGTCAGCGGTCAACTTCATAAAAACAGCTGACCTCGATGAGGTATCAACTTGATCCCGCGATATGGTCACGTGACACTGGTCAGCTTATACCTTGTTTTGACAGGTGTCAATTGGCTTTAAGACGGATGTCCAGTATCAAAGATGTACGCTGGGCTCGCTGGGTGTAAACTGTAAACTAGCTGGTCAGCTGCTTGGCCAGGTTGAGTATGGCCGCCATGTTGGATTATTATGATTATTATTAGGATATTATTAGTTATTGGGCAACACCACCGTCGTCGTCGTCGTCGTGCGCGCCCACGGTCAATACCGCTAGCCATTTTTAGCGGAGCACCATACCTATAGAAACCCGTCAACTGCTTTTCTCATGGTAAAAATGGCTAGCGGTATTGCTCGTGGGCGCGCACGACGACGACGACGACGACGGTGGTGTTGCCCAATAACTAATAATATCCTAATAAAAATCATAATAATCCAACATGGCGGCCATACTCCACCTGGCCCAGCAGCTAACCAGCTAGTTTACAGTTTACACCCAGCGTCTTTGATACTAGACATCCATCATATAGCCAATTGACACCTGTCAAAACAAGGTATCTGCTGACCAGTGTCACGTGACCATATCGTGGGCTCAAGTTAAGACATCATCGAGGTCAGCTGTTTTTTTTTAAGTTGACCGCTGACCAGGTACTTGCTTTCGATTTGATCGCAGGCTCAAGCCAGGTGTGGGACACCCAAACCAAATCGAGGCTTAATTTTTCGCGCGCTTTCTGCGGCTCGTAATTTCACATTGACTTGGTTTCTTCATTTTGAGCAAAACAACTTCATCGTCTTCGATCGAAGTTTGGCTTTAAATTCGCGTAAAAAGCATAAAAATCAAGAACTTGTCAGATACTCCGGAACGTGAATTTTCAAGTGATGAAGGGAAGAGCGATTTTTCTCAAGAAAAGCTTCAAACTTGGATCGATTGTGCGGTTGAAAACAGTATAATTCAACGCTTCAAGGGCTTTCACTTTACCGCGGCATCTTGCATCTCACTAAGAAAGGTCACTTAACAGTTCACCTGTGTTAATGGGAGGAACGAGTTCTCAAACTCTGGGGAAAAAGCTCTTTCTTTGGACAAACGGTTTGCTATTTTTGCGGATGCTTGTTTTTTACTTTACTGAAGCTTACGTATTTTCAAGTGGTAGAAACCTCTACAACACAGCGCAGGACAGTGAGGTGAATTAAATAAATAGAAGCTTAACATTTGGTTTAATCGTTGTTACTTTTGTTCAGGAATGAAACTTGTATTTTTGTCTCGAATGGATATAAATAACAATCATCTGTACTCGTTTTGGACGCAACGAAGTAGTTGAATTGTTTGTTTTTTTGTTACGTTGTTTTCTTTGCAAGCGAACGAGTGTTTTCACTCGGCTTCAGGCTGACTGTTTTTCGACCTTGGTACCTCAACAGCGTTAAGAAACTTTTGCCCTTATCTTAATAACACGTAATCACAATGAGTCCTCGTAAAATTAAGCATTAAAGCTCGAGTAAAAAAAAGCCGATCAAATGCATGTGCATGTGCATGTGCACGTCTCAAAATCTGACATAAAGTTGTCAAAATTTGAAAAACGTCTTAGAGATCTTCGTCGAAAGCGGCCTGTAAACAACAATATTAAGTTTCGCCGTCTATAAACATGTTGTCGTAATTTGTTTGAACCGGTAAGAATCAGCGTTTGGATGTAAAAAACACCGAAATGGGTTGACTGGCTGGGCTGGCTTTGAAAAATTTTATATTGGACGGGTCTGCGAGAGAAATGCTGGTGTGGTTTGGCAAGCGCTTTCTTCGTTAACTGGATGACGCTTTCCACTGAGAATGATTAATTGAAGAAGGTTCTTCGGAAGACATGGGAAGTACCAGTAAAACTATAAAAGCTCTTTAGCGTTTTGTGATAGCCAAGGAAAGATTTTGTGGGAAATGGCGCTATTATTCAGCCCTGTCGCGTTGCGAGTGATTGCTGCCTCAGCGATTCCTGTTGACTGCTCTAAACGATCAGGTGTGGACCTCTTTTTTGTCTTTTCTACGGACATTTATGTCGAAATCTAAGCAATTTTTGTTACTTGTCTAATTTCTCCACCCTCTCCAAGAATCTTCGAAGAAATATTATTCGTATTGTGCTTTGTTTTCTTGTAATACTTGTGTTTGTTGTTCTGTTGTTTCTGAACCGCGGTCAATTCCTGTTGACTGCTCTTAACGATCAGTTTTTACCCTTTATTGTCTTTTCTACGGGCATTTATGTCAAAATAAATACCGATTTTTCTAGACTAATCAGTACAAGCAATTATTATTACAAGCTAGAGATTTTTACGGCTTTCCGTGGTACCTTGATGTAGGGAAAGGCCGGAGATTGACATGTGTTGTTTGGAATGGTTAGGGAGATTAAAATGCCGAGCGACAGGTTTGGATGCGTCTTTGTCATCTTTCTCAACATCACGAAGATGTTCTCGGAATCGGTCACCTAGTCGTCTTCCTGTTTCGCCGATGTATAACTTTTTGCATAATGTGCAGGTTATGCAATAGATAACATTTGCGGAGGTACACGTGAAACGATCAGTGATCTTAACAGATCGCTTAGGGCCCGATATTTTGTCAGTGTTTTGAATGAAAGGACAAGTTTTGCATCGCGAGCGCGCGCATTTAAAAGTGCCAGGTTGTTCAGTTGTTTTGAATGCGCTTTTAACTAGAAAGTTACCTACATTTTTGTCGCGTTTGAATGAAATCAGCGGTGGTTCCGAAAAGATTCTAGCAGTTTCTGGATCATTTTGCAGTATCTTAAAGTTATTAAGAATGATGGCTTTAAGTGGGTTATTATGCGGGTGAAATGTGAGGGTGAATGGAATTCTGTCATTCTTTTCCTTTTGTGACGTCTGTAGTGCTGACTGTTGATCAATCTGCTGAGCGCGGTGATGGCCCGATTGAACTACAGAATCAGGATAGCCACGTTTCTCGAAAAAATGGCACATTTCCTCTGATTTGTTGGAAAAATCAGAGTCATCACTACATAGACGTCGAAGTCTGAGAAATTGAGAATAGGGAATGGCGTTTTTGACATGAGATGAAATCAGAGGAAATGTGCCATTTTTTCGAGAAACGTGGCTATCCTGATTCTGTAGTTCAATCGGGCCATCACCGCGCTCAGCAGATTGATCAACAGTCAGCACTACAGACGTCACAAAAGGAAAAGAATGACAGAATTCCATTCACCCTCACATTTCACCCGCATAATAACCCACTTAAAGCCATCATTCTTAATAACTTTAAGATACTGCAAAATGATCCAGAAACTGCTAGAATCTTTTCGGAACCACCGCTGATTTCATTCAAACGCGACAAAAATGTAGGTAACTTTCTAGTTAAAAGCGCATTCAAAACAACTGAACAACCTGGCACTTTTAAATGCGCGCGCTCGCGATGCAAAACTTGTCCTTTCATTCAAAACACTGACAAAATATCGGGCCCTAAGCGATCTGTTAAGATCACTGATCGTTTCACGTGTACCTCCGCAAATGTTATCTATTGCATAACCTGCACATTATGCAAAAAGTTATACATCGGCGAAACAGGAAGACGACTAGGTGACCGATTCCGAGAACATCTTCGTGATGTTGAGAAAGATGACAAAGACGCATCCAAACCTGTCGCTCGGCATTTTAATCTCCCTAACCATTCCAAACAACACATGTCAATCTCCGGCCTTTCCCTACATCAAGGTACCACGGAAAGCCGTAAAAATCTCGAGCAAAAACTGATCTTTCAAATTGGCACTCTTAATCCCACGGTATCAACGAGCGCTTTTCATTCAATTAATTTATTCCTGTTTTCACGTTACCTTGTTACCACCAATAGCGTAGCTCCATTTTCTGTATATAAACCATACACAACCCACAATTCCTCGATTCGCTCCGACGAAGGGCTAACGCTCGAAACGTCAGCTAATCGAATCCCTGTACGGTGGTCAATTTACATTATCAACTCCGTTGATAAACCAAATTTTCATTATTACAAGCTAGTCTTGTTTAATTTCTCCACCTTCTCCTTCTTCCAGCAAAACACTCGCATCGTACTTTGTTCGCTTGTAGTGTTTTTTTCTTAATCCGCTTTGAATTCCGTTACGCTTTTATCTGAAAGTAGTTAGGACTCACGAATGTCTGTATTTTTTTTTGCAAACGTTTGCTATCGAAAACTCTTCGTTTTCCCTGCTGCTGCTCAATTGTTTTGGACACAAAATAAACTGGCCCAAATAAAGCCATGCGAAGTTGCTCGGTGAGAGTGTGCAACTCCGATTCTAGGCTTGGCCTGGCTAAATATATATATGGCCTTCAGCTTTTCTTTTTATAATCGCTACATACCCGACTGGAATGGTGTTCCATGGAACATCATGCATGCACCTTCTATAAGCAGTTTTAAGTCCTATCTATAACATTATTTGTGTCAATTTGAAATCAGATGTAGCTTGTGAGTGACAAGTATGTAGTTTAATTAGGTTAGCTTTGGATTGTATTTTAATTTTACTTCTTTATTTTTAGTGTCAATCTCAAAGCAGGGGTGACTTGTAAGAGACAAGTATTCGATTTAATTTGATTAGGTTAGCTTTGGGCCACGTTTAAATTTCACCTCTAAGTTTCTAGAATGTGTAATACAGTAATAGCCCAGGTATAAGAACCAGAATTTTCTAATTTAGCCTAAATAGATTCTTATATAAATGGTACTGAATGCAAATTTAGGCTACCAAGGTTCTTAAAATAGGTTCTTAAATTTTCATATGAATTTTATCTGAATATACTATATATATGATAAATATCATCTCATAATACAGTATAAATCATTTATTTGTACCATAGAGAAATGCCTATAGGCAGTTCACTGCAGGTACAGTATATGTCCTTAACAAAGCATAACAAAGAAACTCATTCAGCAGTTTCTACCTTTACACTTTTACAGCAACCCCACTGATAAGAACCTAAGTTAAAATTTTAGCATTAATAGGTTCTTATGTGGAGGGGGCTTAAAATGAAAATTTTAGCCTAACAGGTTCTTAAAACCTAGGTTCTTATACGTGGGCTATTACTGTTTTAGATAATATTCTTTGTATGGGAATTTAATTTCTCCCAATTATTCTCCAGTCGTGCACTTTTTTTTGTATCAACTTAGATGTATTCGCATGACAAAGTATTACTAAACTTAAAGTAAGCTCTTTCTCATTAATGTACACATCCTTTGGACTTCCTTCTCCTGCATGCAGTCTCTCGATTAATTTTATTCATAGCTGGTCACACCAATCTTGTGGTATGTTTGGATGACATTTGACACTAATGTGTAATGGGATTTTCGATGTTTGATGAAGTATGTTGTGCAATTTCAAATGTACATGGAGAAATGTGAGACTACCCCTTACCTTTCTTGCAAAATAGAAAATCAAGTTAAGATTGCTAACACGGATTTCCAGCACTTTTGCTTTGGTGAATCATTACCTTAAATCCTCATACTACATTGTTAATTACCTTGATAGTGATATCAACCAAATGCCCAATATTTTATTATCAAGTTGCTTAGTATTGCACTTGGCTGGCCAGAAAAGCAGCTAGATTTCTTTTTGAAAACACTGTAGGTGCATTGATTGATGAGCTTAATGTCAGCAAGAAGGTTTTTTTGGATAGTAAGGTCAAGAAGTAACTGATCAAAAGAAATATCTTGGTCTTAATGCATATCATCTAAATATTTTTATTGATTTCCATTTATCTTTCTTTCATAATTTTTTTGAGACATACATATATCCAGAGGATACACAATTTCTGATTTCCAACTGTCGCATTGGAGGCTTTGGATAACTGAAATTGCATTTATTATGAAGTGATGATCTGAATCACTATATATCTGATGTCGGATACTGATTCAAAATAGCATTCACCAGGCTTCTCCACCAATTTCTAGTGGCTCTAAGCCATAACTAAGTAGCCTACAGTTGAACGGGGAAACAGACCTGTCCTTAGGTATTGCTCTAAGATGTTAAGAAATGTTTTGTTTTAAAAATTTATAGATGCAAACTAGCGTTGCAGGTTCTTTTTACACAAAGTATTAAAGATTTTTTTTTTTTTAAACCTACCTCAATATATTTTGTTTGCTTTTTAACATCTCCAAACTCAATTTGCAAAGGAATTTTTATTACCTTACTGAATAGAACGCTTGTTTTTAGGAGGGTTGGGGTTCCAAATCCGTAAAAGGGGGTTCATATCTGCTAGCAGTTCTGGACAAGGGGGTCCAAATCTGATCCTCAAGCAGATCTGGACTGGAGGGTGCAAATCTGCGGGCGGTCCAAATTCACTGTGATACTGGCTCAGATCACCTTTCCATACTATTTTTTACAGCCTTGGGTCTGTAGCTTGAGTGAGGTCAGATGGGTGATATGCCAAGCACACTATATGTAAATGCCAGTAGAAAAAGAATGCTTTTGGAGCTCCGCTTTTAGGCTTGGCTAAATATATATATTACCATGAGAAAAGCAGTTGACGGGTTTCTATAGGTATGGTGCTCCGCTTCGCGGCCCTTCGGGCCGCTGGAGCTCCGCTATAAAATTTTGCAGAATATCAGCGTTAAACAATATTCATGGATAGCGAAATAAATTCCTTGGTTAAGTTTTAATCTTGGATTAGGGTTAATCGGCTTTCGAACAACGCGGCCCTGAACTTCGTGAGCTAAGGAAATCACCCTTCAAGCGCAAACTGACCCACCTGCTTTTAAAGATTCTTGAAACTGAGGGTATTAATGTTGACGAGCGCTATTTTGACCATTCTATAGCACAAATAGTTAGCTTTCTCTTGGACCTGTTAAAAATCTCTTTCTTTTAATTCCTTATTTTTCCTTCAGGCTAATGTAATTAGTGTGTAATTACTTTTGCTAGAGCTTTCAACATTATTGTTATTGTTATTATTTTGTAAGCTCGAAACAGGTCAACTGCGATGGAGCCATTGAATTCCTTCGGCTTTGCCAAAGCTTCGATCTCACCGTGACGTTCGCCAAGATTGACGAAACGAAATCCAGAAAATGGAAGCGATCCGCTGAACAGTTTGCAAAATCTGCTATCTTGGAGGAACTACGCCGCAAATCACACCAGAACATCGCCCTGAATAAACAGATCAGCGAGATCTACGATGAAATTCGTCAGTATTGCTCATCTTTCCGTTATCTGTGTATTCTGAAGACGATGACAATCTTACGCAAGAAAACCTATCAGAGGATGGCAGCAGACTATTCATCCAAAATTGCACGGTTACTATACAGAGATGTTGATGTTGAAGAACACATCCAGAACATTTCATCCTACCATCTCACTTTCTTCGACAAGCTGGTACTCTGCCGTGGCCTGAAATTTTCCATTCCTCAACCTCGCGTTTCCGCTATCGAAATTCAGGCGGCTTTTGAAAAGGCGTATTGGAGGCTTGAGCCCAAGCTTTCTGATGATAAAAAAGAACTAGCGTCAGCGACCCTCCGCTCTATAGCACTGAACTACATCAAAAGTAAAGCTCCTAAGCCACCGAAATCATTAGTAAGGTCGATTCAACAACTGAAGAATCGTGACGACATAGTAATCACGAAACCGGATAAAGGATCAGGAGTTGTTGTTATGAACAAGGCTGAATACATTGAATTGTTATGTGAGGCATCCATCAATGATCAAACAAAATTCAAACCAAAGACCACCAAAATATTACCATCCACAGTTCGTGAAAGAAAAATATCTGGAATCAGTCGTTCGCAGAATTCTTCCTAAAGAGATAGCCGATTCCGTCTGCCAGAAGGGTTCCCGTCTAGCCTACCTTTACGGCCTCCCCAAGACACATAAGGCCCGTCTTGCGATGCGACCGATCCTGTCTGCAACTGGAACATACAATTACGCTCTTGCAAAGTGGCTAGATCAAAAGCTGAAACCTTTGTCGATCAATGAGTTTACAATCACTGATGTTTTCCAATTTGCTGAAGAAATCCAACACCACCAAATCGATGACAACGATTTTCTTGTCTCGTATGACGTCACAGCGCTCTTTACAAATGTACCGCTGGATTAAACCATCAGAATTTTGACGGATAAGGCGTTCAACGACAACTGGTTCAACAACACCTATGGCCTTAACATCAGCAGAGATGACTTCATTGAGCTACTGAGCGTCGCCACAAAAGACCAGCTCTTCCAGTTCAACGGGAAACTTTACGAACAAATTGACGGCGTCGCAATGGGATCACCATTGGGTCCTCTTATAGCAAACGCGTTCATGTGCTCCATTGAAGAAAAACTCGCACGCGAGAACAGGCTTCCGAGTTTCTATAAGAGGTACGTAGATGACACGCTCGCCTTAGTACGTGAACAATCCCACGCCACTGCCTTACTTACCACTCTCAATGAAGCCCATCCCTCCATCAATTTCACAATGGAGGCAGCCATTAACAATCGCTTGCCATTCATTGGCATTGAAATCATCAAGACTGACCACCGCCTTGAAACATGTGTGTACAGAAAACAGACCAACAAAGGGCTTCTTCTACACTTCCAAAGTCACGTTGATAACAGGTATAAACGATCACTTTTAAGAACTATGGTAGATCGTGCAAAACGTTTGTCATCAACACCAGATTTTCTTTCTCAAGAATGTAAGAACTTGAAAGGGATATTTTTGAAATTGAAATATCCTGAGAAGCTTATCGACGCAACTATCAACAGCTTTCAGCGCCCTCCAGAACCGAGTTACACGCCATCGGACAGCCCCCTACGGATCACTATCCCTTTCAAAGATCAAAAATCTGCCGACGTGGTTCGCAGTCGACTTCGTGACCTCGGAAGAAAGATCAACCATGGTCTACAACCAATTTTTATCAGTAGAAAGATCATTGACGAGCTAAGAGTTACGGAATTAAAGCCTCCCTTAGTAAATAAGCAGTGCGTAGTCTACGAATTCAAATGTGATTTGTGTGATACAAATTATATCGGTTACACGTGCCGCCACCTCCATCAGCGTGTTGAGGAACATAAACATTCTGTAATCGGGAAACACTTCGAGGACGAGCATAATTTAAGGCCGTCGAACCTGCGTGAGAATTTTAAAATTCTTAAGAAATGCCGGAGCAAACTATTGTGTTTAATTTTTGAAATGCTCTTGATTAAGAAGAAAAGACCGAAGCTTAACACCCAAAGTGACTCTATTCGCGCGAAACTCTTTGTGTGAACACTGGACTCTCGCGATGTTATTTCATTATTCGCATTCTTATCATTCACATACACACCTATTTCTGTATATATGTAGTGTCAATTAGGTTAATGTATCCACATTCGACAATGATGACATGAGGTCGTCGAAACGTCATGTAACGTTTTTATCATTATTTTGTGTGTGAGCTTATTATATACAGCGGTGTAAGTTTGAGTAACCCGCTTAGAATAGCTGGGCTAACTGCGCGCTGACAGGGGCCTTTGTTGTCATTTTATTTTATTAAATAATCGAAAGGATTCAAGGCTCTGAAAGTTCTTAAAAAATGGAATACGGAAAGATGACATGTTTAGGAAGGTTTCAACTATGCTTTTTATTGACTAGTTTTTTTTGTTTGCATTTGTTTGATATTTCTAAAACTTTGTTCATTCATAAAATAACCTGAAATGCAAGACACATGTCAGATGACACTCAGATGAAAACTTCATAATGCGCCGCTAACTAAAACATACTAAAAATTAAGCCGATTTCCAAAGTACTTGCTTAACCACAAGGTAATATCAAAACAAGAAGTCTTGTCTAAGACGGCATAACAGCGCATAAATGTGTTAACAAACGCTATATAAAACTACTTTACGTGCACAAGGTTCATGGCCAAAAATTCGATTTCTAATATCTTTAATAAGATTTTATGAAAGCTTGCAATAAAATTGAGAAATACATTGGGCTAGTTTGCCAAAAATTCTAGTACCAATCGACAGAAAACCGACTCGAAAAAAACTTTTCGGGCCCGAAATGTTTTCCGGAGTTTTGAGAAAAGCACGCCTGTTTCGCATCTATTCATCGATAACCAGCCAGACCACCACACATGGATATTTCACATGATCAAAATACGTGTTTACAAAACAGCTTGGAATGCCGTATGCTGCGGAGAAACCAATCTATAGTATTGTCTGAGAATTGTCTCTCAGTGGTCTTGCAGTTTTTGTAACTGTCATTATAGTGTTGTTTGCTTAACAACCAAAATAATAATAATAAATAAATAAATAAATAATTAAGTCTTAATTGTCTTAAGTAAACGTATAAAGCATATGCCAATTCAAAAGAAAGAAAATAAAACGGTTCTCATCGAGCAGCCGTCTTCACGCTTATACAGAAAATTGCTCAGTTGATATTATACGATCTCGTCGTAAGTAAAAGCTAAGCTAATATAGGTTACATAAACAATGGGCAATTTTAGGACAAGTGCCTAAAAATAGTACATCATGGAATTGCGCTAATTAAGCCATGCTGCAACATTTTAATCTTGTTCTTTGTAAAAAGTCATTTTGTTTATGTCATTTTTTTTGCTTTACACAGAACTTCTCCCGCAACTATCGGTCTTCCGTTTCCATCCAGAAGTCCAGGCCAAAGGTAGCATGCAATCTCTTCTCCAGAGCCTTGCCCAGCAGATGCTTTTGCTTGCATGTCAGGGTGGCTGTGGTATCCCATTTTCCTGTGATTTTTTCCAAGGTATTGGGAGTTGTACTTAATCTTCAGGGCTGGAACCTGTGTTACCATTCGCCAGGCCAGACGTATGCACTTTTGTACATACAAAACCATTTGGCGATCCCGCAGCAGCTTTTCAGAAGGCCAAAACATACCCAATTTCTCCGCTTGCGACCATGTTTTCCACTTTTTCAATGTTATGTCTTGAACATCCTAAAAGAAGTGTACAACACTTGCTGTTGAGGTACCAGATATCGAACACTTGGCTACTATGCATAATTTAAACTTTTTGTTAGTTGCTCTCGACACAGAACGTGCATTGTCTTACCAATACGCTTGCTTATACATATGCAGACCTCTTCGCACCTTCTAAGCACTTCAAACTTAGGTTCGCTGATAATAATAAATTGAAGTGCATCTAGCCCCAAAATATCTTTCACGCTAATATAAAACTTTTCAACTTTTCATCGGTCGTGTGATGATGGCTAGATTTCGTGACATTTACCGCCTATTAAAAGGTCAAGATTTGGTTTTAAAACGCGCAATGCGTTTCAAACAGGTGCAAAGATTTATTTTAAAATATTTTGGTGTTAGGTGCACTTAAAAAAATAATGTGCGATGATTGCACTAGCCACCGAAAGTTTTAGTTCAAGAAACGGAGAATGCAAACTTTTAACAGCTTCTGAGTTTAATGAGATTATTGGCACCTTTAGTTAGTCTCTTACGGCAGACGTTTGTAAGGAACGAGCAGAAATGTTGTTGTCACAAGAAATAATTTACTTTACTTCTAATACCCCTCTTACTTTAGAGTGCAACTACCCCCCCCCCTCCCCCCGCATCCCCACCCAAAATATTTTTCGCTAAAATAAATATTTGCACTCGTTTGAAACGCATTGCGCCTTTTAGTGCCTTTTTAAACCAAATCATTACTTGACTCGAGAAAAATAGCGGATCCAAAATAACGTCCTTTCTGGAAGAATGACATAATCCGTATGTTATATGACCAGATCATTCCACTTTGCGTACCATAGAGAAGACAGTTTCGGACGTGCCTTACACCTGCTTATCTCATAGGCTTTGATGTTACCAAGGTACGAGGAATAATGGTTAAGGATCTTGCGTCAAGAGTTCCAGTCAAAGTCAGTAGGGCATGGACATTTGGAACAAAAAGCGCTCAGCTGAAGAATAGAAAACATAAACTGATACACGTAGATTATAGAAAAAAGAACATACTTTCACGAATAAATCCGATTTGCAGTTTTGAGCAGTCTCTTTCAAGGCCAACAATACTGCGTCAAGCACATCTCTGGGGTGCGGCGACTCTTGCCTTGTCATGTTTATTGTAAATGTTTCCGTGAAGTATGACTCTCGTACCTGTTGAAGTTATAACAAATGTTAGTAAGGATAGAAAATATTAATAAATTACTCAATCATTAATATACTATAGCGCTTTAAAGAGCTTTGAGAGAAGTACTAAACTCAGCCATAATAATTAAAATAATAATGAGAACAACATCATTACAGACTTCAATCTACGTTACGCGTGGCAAATAGTTTTGGTATTGGAATGAAGATTTCGACTTTACGAGGCAGTTTTGAACATCTCCAGCGAGTTTTCAGAGCAGGGGCGTAACCAGGATTTTTCCACGGGGACGCACAATTTTCCAAATCTCCCTCTACCCCACCCCCACCCCCCTCAAGTATCCAATCTTTTTCATGTGCCTTCATTAAATTATCTTTTACCATCAGCATTCCGAGGGGGTGTTGTAAGCGTAAGCGTAAGCGTTTACTTGATATGAAATATTACCTAAGTTGCGAAATTCCGTGTTGCTTTTTTGAGTTGATTGAAGTGTTTCGGTCGCTTAACATTAATTTAACTAACAAGTTAGTTGTACCTCAGACTTTTATTCACACATAAGTGACTTTTTACCCCTGTGTACCACATCGTTTTTGCCCGGCATTGTACGCATGTTTTCCTTGTAAAAACCCCTACGTAGTCGTAATTGAACCCTAGTTAAGTTTAGGTTAGCGCTTCATCTAGTAAATCTACACAAAACGATCAATGTGTACATGTCAGTGTACATCTCCAAGAACAACAGACCGAAATCCTGAGGCTATGTAAAATATAACTGCCCATAGCTTTCGTGGAAGTTATGACTGGTTTTCCGTTACAGAAACAGAGCTAATCTTCCGTCTTTATTTCCAATAAACCCAGAAAAGATCACATTAAAGTCGATTTCGTGATGAAAATGTATCACGGATAGCAAGGACAACTTCGCATTTGACTTAACGCATTGGAGCCTCTTCATGGTACTAAAGCTTTGCTGTGTCATTTTGTCAGTGCCAGTGGCAAACGGTAATAATCTATAATTGAGTTTTAATTTGGCCATGGAAAGCATAGCAGAGCGAAGACAGGCCGATCCAAAGGCTATAAAACAAAGTGACAGAAACGCGTTAACTCTTTACCATCCTATTGCATTACATTGCGTACCTAGAGTACAGACGGTCCACCAATAAGTCAGGTCGCCTCTCGCCAACACCGTGTGCTGATTTTACCAGCAACTTTTCAAAGAAGAGGCGGAGTTAAATGAACAGAACTGAGAAAATTGTCTGGTTTTTTTTTTTTTTTTTAATTCTTTATTTATTTTTTATCAGCGTATTGTTGAACATAAAAACTCGGCGATTGGAAAACATTTCTTGGAAGCCCAAGGGGACATAGACCTCCTCAAAGAAAGTGAAAAATAGATGCGAAAGTGTCAAGGAAAATTTGATTGCCTCGTCTATGAGATGCTTTTCATCAAGGAACGTACTCCAAGCTTAAACACACAAACCGATTCCATCCGTGCGAAACTTTTTACTTGAAAGAACATTCCAACACTTTGACTTCTTATGTGATTGTTCTATTGTTTTTTACTAAGTATTTAAACATTTTCTTCTCACTATCATTTTGACTTGATAATGACGTTAGCTCAACGTCGAAACGTCGTCGTTTTTTAAAAACTTTCTTAATACGTTTTTAAAAAATATTTTATCGCAGTTTTTGTCGTTAAATATTTATTTTTTGCCGAAAAAATATCTTTTATTTATTTACTTTATTATTATTATTATTATTATTATTATTATTATTATTATTATTGTTATTATTATTATTATTGTTGTTGTTGTTGTTGTCTCTTTTATCGCAGTCTTTGCTGGTGTTCTTTTTGTGCATCAGCCGGGCGCAAACCATGCACCTAGAACGTCAGTTACTCAAGTCAATCATTCTGTCATACACTGAGCACCTTTCTGAGGATTCGCGCAAATCCCAGCATGCAGATCTTTTGAATCTCTCTCATAGTAGCTCTCTCTGATACTTTTCTTGATGTTTTCTACCATACCCTTCTTCACTGTACCAAGCGCACAAACAACCACAGGGATCACTACAGTTTTCATATGCCACATTCTCTGTATTTCTAGTTCTAGGTCTCTGTACTTGCTTTTTTTTTCCTGTTTCCTGCGATGTGCGATGTTTCTATCTGATGGAACAGTCATATCAATCAGTTTGCAGGTGGAATTCACTGAATCTTTAACGATGATGTCTGGTCTGTTCGCTGTTATAGTTCTATCAGTATTGACTGGCATGTCCCACATGATGGTGATGTTGTTATCTTTATTGTGCATCACGGTCTCTGGCTCGTGTTCGTACCATTTGTCTGTAGTCTCTATACCATGATCTTTACAGATGCTCCAATGGAGATATGCTGCAGCATTATTGTGCCTGGAGATGTACTCTGTTTTATTATTATTATTATTGTTATTATTATTATTATTATTATTATGCAGAGTTCCCGTGGGAATATCTCCCGTTCGTTATTTGTGCCTTTTTCAGAAAGACTTCTAAAGAAATCTTCAAATTCCATTCAAACGCTAGAAGCTGCAAAGAGAAGTTCGAACGTTAATTTCGTTCTTGGAAAAACAGACATAGAATTACTGCATCGATAACATTGACGGCTGCCATAACGAAAATGGTGCTGATCATATCAACCCAGTCAAATGCTAGTACGGCCGATAACTGTTTTGTCCAGGGGGTTAAAAATAACGTCGATTGCAACTCTAGATTTAGAAATATGCTAGGCTAACGGTCGCCTTAAGACTACCCTTAATAACGTTTTCAATTCCTTTTGTGGTAAAGGTATTTTACCTTTTTACTAAGTGAAACATGTTGGCTCATTTCTAGAGCCCAGTCAATCATGGCTCTGGACAGCTCCTTGCAAATCTCAATAAACGCTTCTTTTGCCTCCTCCATTCGCTCGAATGTTGCCTGTTAAATCAAACTAGAGTCAGAAAAATGGCAGCATGCATACACAATCATGCAAAAACTAAACGAATTTTATAACAGTGTAATAAGTAAATAAACACATCAATCAATCCTGTTTTTTCCTAATTGGAAAAGTGTCGAGATCCGTTGGCCTTTTTGGAAGCATAATATTTGTAGTCATACATCATTAATCGTTTCCAAAAAAAAATAAAAAAAGAAAGTGTGCGTCATTTGCAAAAGCAAGACTGAACAGAATGCGTCTGCCAAATTATCAACTAGATTTTCTGTTCCCCAAATTCACTGGAACAAAATTGCTACTACAAAGCTGAAAAATCAAATCCAGCACACACGTTCAGTGCTAATGAAGGTGATTTGTGGCGAGAGGAATAATTCAAAATATGATGCGCACCTCAAATATGAGACAGGCCAGTCGTGGGTGGTATATATGAACATCAATTTCCTGTTCTGACCGAAAATGTGACTGAATTGTGTCACACACGTACACCCTGGCTTCGGCAATGAAGTTTTTATAATCTTGCTCTAGTGTTGACTGTCTGTTCATGCTGAGAGTGTCCTCCACTTTTGACTGGTCTTGTTTCACTCGTCTTTCACTAAGAGAGACAATTCTGGAAAGATAAACTATAAGTGTTAAATTATAACCATCATTATTAAATTTTTCTGAAGCTTCTCAGAGGTCTAGGCTCAGTTGCTGAAAGGATGGTTATCGTTGACCCGGGTTAAATTCCATGACAACCAATAGGTTTTAATACATCTTGTAAAATTCATTAACAATTCATAGGACTATCGACCAATCTACGGGTAGTATTTGAGTCAGAGGTATACCTCTCTAAATCCCAATAAAAATTATTAACTTTCATAAAGGTGTCCTGCTCCGCTAATTAGTATGCATTAACTTTGATACAGATCTCTACTGATTAACATTACAAACACGACAAACACAATCTATTGTTTCATTTCACAAGTAACATAAAATATTCGCGTGAGACCTTTATGGGCTTTAAAACGGCTCGCCTGCGGCTCGCCGTTTTAACTGCCCTAAAGGTCTCCCGCTCATATTTTATGTATTACTTAACCAATGGTTAGCAGTAACCATGCTTCGAGCTACTCAGTCCTGGATTCTTAAATCTTTGAAACTGATTGGCTGTTTGCGCGTGCTCCATCGGTCTGCATTAACGGACCACTTGCCACTTAAAAGCAAGCGAGAGTTTCCATCAAAGGTAAAGCGCGAAAGAGACATGCCAGCGACTGAACAGCCTCAAGGTGGTTATGATAACGCGCGGGTAGCGTTGCCGAGAGTGACTGAGGGGCTGTTTCAATATGCTGAGCAATGTCAAGATTTGATTTGAGTGGTTACAAACGTCCATCTGGCGGTCTGAAAAGCTTTAAAAATGCCAGGGGGACAAAACTTATGTTACAAGTTTTATACAATAAAAATCTGTTTGTTTGTTTGTTTGTTTGTAAGCCACATACCTCCTTTTCAGTTGCTCAATTTCTTTGTCCTTGTTAAGCAAGGCAATATTTGACTTTTGCGTCAGATGCTCTAACCTAAAAAAAAAAAAAAAAAAAAAAAAAAATAATAATAATAATAATAATAAAAAGCGGAGAGCAATTTCATTAGGATCCGTTGGAAGAACTCCCCCCCCCCCCCCCCAAAAAAAAAAACAAACAAGCAAACAAACAAACAAAAGGCCATAATGGTCTTCACTCGGCCTTCCAAGAGGCGGTCGGAATTTTGTTTCATTATATTTTACATATAGCACCCGTATTTTTGATCATGTACAGATAAATGCACAAATGTCAATAAATTGAGATATTGTAGGAAAATAGTAAATAAACGACCTGCCAAAGTCTCAGGGATATCCCGTACTTTAGTTATTCACACGCTAAGACCCAATTTCTTAATTTCAGGACAAAAAGTTTTTAATTCTTATTTTTAAGGTCCTAATTTCAGAAAATTTTAGTTAATTTCTCAAATGAAGAGCTTGCTGAAAATAAGAAAAAATCCAGAACTTCCCTTGTTTTAAGATTTTTTTTCTTCATTTTCAATTAAATAACCTTGTATTCTTAATATAAGACCTTTGATTCAGAAAAGTATTTCTGAATCTTGAGAATGCGTTCGCTCCCACACTGACTTCTGGTTATGCATTGCAAGCAGTGTGATTCAAGAGTTGGTGACTGTTGACGGCATATCAGCGAACATTGATTCTAGACTAACTGCCGCGGCAAAGTAAAATTCAGAGCCAACAAACCGACATGGAAGACATTTTGTTGTTTACAGAGCTTACCATACAAAACCTGTGCATATCTTTTCATCACGCTGTGAAAAAAGAAATTATTACAGCCGGCCGTTTTCCGCGCTTCGTTCAGTTTCTTACTTGTAAAAATACTTAAATGACAAGCTTGCAACATGTTTTCTGGAATAAATTATATTAACACATCGATGTCTCATGGGAACATCAAGATCAAATTCCAACACGCGCTCGTCACGTAACTTGAAACGGTTTTTCTCAGTCAGGACGGTCTTACTCCCGGTGCACTTTCGGACTTGAAGCAAGAAGAAATGATTGAATTTACCTGCTGTTCAGAGCCTTTGCGGCTTCTCGGTCGGTGGTTCCTTACTAAGTGGCAAGTTCTCAAAGCTAACTTTTAATAACACGCAATGCTATTGGCACAATAAGCTTAAACCACATCAGAAAACTCATTCAACAACTCAAAATTACAGAGTTTAGTATGAGGCCCAGAAAAATCTGCAGTTTAGTTTGGCTATGTTAAAACCTTTCGTCTCGCTGTTGAACTTGCAGACATTAGTTTGTTCAAACCTCAAAAACACAAAGTGAATCGTAGCCTCCATCGTAGCCGTTGTTTGTGTCAGTCCTATTCTCCCTCCCCACCAACGTCTGCTGAACCGAGCCGGACATTCCATTCCAGGAACTGACCAATCACATCGTGGCTTTTAAGTTTCAGTGGCTAAGTTCCCGTAGCCTCCTTTGCGGCCGTTGTTTGTGCCGGTTCTATTCTCTCTCCTGATTGGATACTCAGCCACAATGGGAATGGTATGTCAGGCTCGGTTCAGCAGACGTTGGTGGGGAGGGAAAATAGGACAGACACAAACAACGGCTGCGAAGGAGACTAAGTGAATCGACATTTTAGTGTGCGTGATATTTTTATTTTGTGTGTGATAAGTTGTGCACGATTTTTTTAAATGGCGCGTTATAGAAAATGCATGCGACAAATGTGACAAATAGCGTGTAATTCGAGGATTAGGATTAATTTGAGGATTTTATCCAACACGGTTGTCAACTACGCACGGACTGTTTGCGTTTGAATGCCTTGAATGAGCGGAATAAATTTCTCTAATTTCTATACTGTGCCAATAAATTCACATGTATAGCATTTAAGAATCCTAAGCTCTTCAAAAGCAGAAAATTTTCTTAACTCGGAAGTGCAACAGAAGTTATGAATTTTCAAGCCAAACTGCTGAGAAAACGGGTGAACTACATAACACGCCAAGAGCGAAAAAGGAGTTTGAGCAAAGCATTTTCTGTGCTATTGTTTCGAACCAATACACTGAAGAAGAAGAAGAGATGCAAGTTGTTTCTCATATATTACTTCAATAAGAGCTGACTTTCAGGACGGCCAGGGAAGGCCCTTTTCACAAATGACCGTTATCTTTGGCCTTGAGAAAGTTATAATTTGGCATGGTAGTGAAAAAAGGAATTCCCACCTTTTTGTGTGTTCTTTTAGATTGTCATCTTTGTCTGTGACCAAACCATCATTTCTGTTAAAATTACATGTACAAAACTTTATTTCCAGTTAACCCTCTTTATTTGCAGTTGGTACTCAATGTGGTTGTTTCATAGGGACAAAACCTTAAAGAAGTATGTGTTAGATGGATGGCATGAGAGTATTATAGACACACCTGTCAAAACAGTCACTGTTTAACGGCTTTGAATTTACCTATGCCTTTCAGCTTGGTCTTCCACTTCTTTAGCCTTGTAAAATCAATAAGGCCGTTAGCTGGCAAGGAGGACCAAAATTCGGGTTGAAGACTGGGAACCTTTTTGTACACAAATTGATTTCAGAACTCCAACAGAAAGACTTAAAGTTAATTATTGAAAGGACAACTAAGCATGATCGGTTTATAATTGCTCTCAACAGAAATGAAGGTCAGTTGAAACTTGAAAAACTGAGACCGCTTTCTTTCATGCTGCAATCCGATTCCATCCTGACCAACCGTGGCCAAAGGGCCTTGTTTATAGTTTTACTCCCCTAGTAGTGTACTTTTGAACAAAAAGGGAGCGTTATTTGGATTTCAATCGGGCCGTACAAACCTCTCTTGAGGCTTATTAAATTAATGCTAAAAATTCGCGAACCAGCCCCTTTAAATGAAGCAGAGCGAATTGCGCGCATCACCTGTGGACCATGTGGACATTGACCATGTCAACAATAGAAAGATAGCGGCCATGGTGCGCACTCCAAAATTCTAGGTCTCCACACATCTAGAAACCATAAGCGTGAAATATTCACCTAATCGAAGTTATTAAAAAAGTGAATACGCGCTTAAACGTTCTAAGCGAACTGAAGAATTTTTTTTAAAAACTATTTGACGTGGATAAGGCATATAGCTGCATATGCAATCACCGTTTTGTACTTAGAAATATGTCGCAAGTGCGCGAGCGGGCCCCTGTATATAATGTTCTACGCCACCGCATTACTGAAAATATGCTCTGGTACAGTGCTAGTGAGCCCATACTTTATTGCAGGTCTTTTAAAAATGATCGTGAGACGAGTATTATCAATTTCAAGTATTTTTAACCTAACTTTGCCTTCCTTTTTTTTTTTTTTTTTTTTTTTTTTATGCCTTATGTGCTGATAACACAATTCCGCCGGTGCTATCTATCATCTCTATCTTGCTAATATTACCTAAATCTTTAGAAGGAGGATAGTAAATTGTGCGAAGAAAACAACGTTGAGGTAATTCCTTTGAAAAGGGTGCACTATTAAGATTTTTTGAAACTTGGCGCAATTGCTATTCATGCATTAAAAAAAAAGAAAAGAAAATAGAAAATAGATGAGAATGCTTGCTTTCGCCCTGCATTCCCGTTGTTCTAAGCACGAGAAATGGTCCCCAGAAACTTGAAGAGACCCCCCCCCCCTACCCCCAGAAAAAAAAAAAAGAAATTGTTCTTATGTAACAAAAACTATGAATAGTAGTGAAGCCTAGCTAGAGCCTAATTCTTTGTCCGGGCTACGACCAATATAATCAGTATAGCGATTTAAAATTGCCCAGTCTTGCAAATAGGAAAAATTGAGCCACTACGTAATCATCTCATACTCCCCCTAGCTCCACGCACAGTTTCATGTCATTTATGTAGAAATAATCCAACTTCTGCTATTAAAAACATGTTTTCCGTGTACCTACTATGAGTGAAGAACACCAATAAAATACGGAGGCAACCATGCTAGTTTCTTGGCAACACGACGACAGAGGGGAAATTTGGCCGACAAAGCTCAATGTCAAGGCAGATAAGCGGTTATTCACATAGAGGCAAGAAGATCACAGCACTAGGCAAAACCAACTTTTCGTTTAATTTACTTGCAGAAATGCTCTGGCCCAAATTCATGAGGAAACGTACGCTCCGGCCATACAACATAGAACTGTGCTATGCATTTCCTTCAAATAGGCCTCCAAGTTTGTCTTTTAATCCTTGATATAGCGTTTGAGTGCTTCAACATGTTCGCCTCCATTTCTTGTTGAAAGAAAACTGCTGGTTCTTGTCTTTGCTTTCTTCGAAGAAGGCTGGGAAACTTCAACCTCATCTTCCACACGAGAGGGGTCGTCTCTCAAGTCATCCCAAAGTATTTCACTGGCCGCCTTTTTGACAATCGGGCAATGGATGCTCGGTTATTCGCTGCTTTCCCCTGTACTTTCTACTGTGTCTCTTAGTTGGACGCTGTATCTTGGGAACAAAATCGGCCCCAAATAATGTACGCGGTCAGAATCATCCCTAATACAAGGAACTTCCCACAGAAAGCAGTTTACATGGTACTACGATCTTCCTAAGGCTAGGATCTTCCTCTCAGCTAGGAAGATCCTACGACTAGGAAGATCCTAGCGCTAGGGCCAAGTACATCCCTTTGCGTGTAAATTGGGTACAGGAAACATATGGCGCTACTATGACCCGCCGTCTAGGATCTTCCTGGTGGTAGGATCTCCATGTTTCTAAGGTGCGACAGCAGTAGCGCGCGCTAAATGACGCCATAAATTATGCGCAATAAGGATGTGCCATGCAATTTTGAGGAATCACCTTAATATGGAAGCACACCAACATTTTTAACAGCTGCGAAATAAGCCTCGCTGAGTCAAACAATTCAATTTAGAAGTTAAATATCCTTTTTTTTCTATTACGGGTACACTTTTTTTTTCGTTTAAGATTATAGATAATCTAACCAAGCACGAAATACTGCTTTTAGCACTGATGCTTATTGTTATTTTTTTTGTCTGTTTTTGTTTTTGTCTTTTTTTTTTTTATTTGGAAATATTTCCTGCCGTAACATTCACCATTCGGATTGTAACTAGTTCAAATCCTATTTGACTCCTTTATAAAAAAATAAATAATAAATAAATAAATAAAAAAAAAAGAAAAGAAACAGAGCGGAGGAAGAGGAAAACTTACTCCTTTTGCTTCTTTTCATCAATCTCCTTTATTGATGACAATTGCCTTTCAAGCGAGGAAATTCTGCAAGTTACCAACAAATAAAAGTAGTTTAACGCGAGGCTTGCTATTCTGCTATCATAATCAGGTTTGTAGGAAATTTATCAGGGTTGATGAGTTTTCTGTTGATTGACGAGGCTGGAATGTTATTCTAACCTCGTCAATCACTAAATTGTTCCTCTACGAAAAAGAAGGATCATGTGACTAGAAGAATGAAAACGACGTCTTACAACTTCATATATCGATCCGCCGTGATAAAATTGTGCGGTGAAAGGTTCACACATTGTTGCTCAATTGTCGATGGTAGCGTGTGCGGTGAACGTGATTGCAGTGGGTTGTTAGAGTGGTAAGTCTTATTCTGATGCTTAAAGGATCCTTCGCAACCACAATACCTTGCGCGCGCTAAGTTCGACATCGGCCATTTTATCTGCCATCTAAATTCGGACATTTTGTATCGTGAACAGTAATCGTCATCCATCCTCGTGCGTTTGCTTTACTGAGGACTCAAACTACCACGAACGTTTTTTAAAATTATCGGTTCTTTTGTCTGACTAGTTATTTTATAAATTTGTGCGTTGTTTGGAGTGAAATTTATCATTTGAACGTGAGGTCTTTGATGGCCTTTCACGCTCCTCAGCGCGGCCGACCAAAGGCAACCGAAGGAACGAAAAGAATTCTTCTTCGGGAGTCAACTTTTCGCCTGTGGAACGAAAGGAAAGACAGTTTGAATATCAAGGGGCTTAGTAATAGCCAATTTGCGGAGATTTTGCTCCATCAGAACATCGAGGAGCTCCGTGCAAGGAGTGGTTCATATCAAGAATCTTCACACGACAACGAAGAATCCAACTCAAGTAAGATTTCAATTCAATTCAGTTTACCTATTTTGTCCCCAGGTCAGTGTAGTATTTTAATTTCTTTTCAAACTGTGACATCTAAATCCAGTAAACAGGCACGATTCCTTCTCGAATCATTCTAAGAACGATCTGTGCATACATGTAGGTAAACGTGAGCTCTACCAGTCAACCCCCTTGAGGAAAAGACCTAGGATCCAGTTCGATTTGTCTCCTGTTGTTCCAGACAGAATTGAACAAGACACAGATACACTGTGAGTACTTGCATTCTATTTTACTTCCTTGAACATTTCGGTTTATACGAATGAAAAGCCGGATGAATGTATAGTTGAAATTTTGGCTTGCCTGTCAAGAAAATCAATGTTGACATAACTTTCATAACAATGTTTCCAGGGCATGTATGCACATGTATAGTGACCTTTTTGGTATGGTTAAAACTATTTTTACTCTACCAAACCTTTGTGCGTACACGGTGATTGTTTCCATGATGGCACAATAGGAATTAGGGTGAATGCACAAATTATGTTATATCATTGTTTTCCCCCTCACAGTGTCGACATAACTGGAGAATCTGTTGACCTGAGAAGAGATAAATCTCTTGCACAAGACATTTCTTCAGTGTCCGCAGTGTCTCTTGTCCAGAGTATGTCCACCCTTAATCCTACATTTGGCAGTATCAGTGGAGATCCTTTCTTGGATGAAAGTATAAGGTACGTGTATCCATCTCTTTGACAGGTCCTCACACATCTTTAAACACTTACACAGCTCAAAACCATGTCGTAAATCTTGTTCTGCAGATTGTTTCAAAATCCTTGATTCTGCTTCCACCAAATTTCAACTGGGAAAAACCCAATTTAAATCAACAAGCTCATCATGGCAATGTGACACTTATGCTTTTGGCTTTATTTCCTTCTTGTGTTTATTTGTGTGTTCTTCTCATGTGACCTTAGTTATTTATGCATGTTTCACCTTGTTGTAAATGTCCACCAATTTTTTATCCTTTCTAATACTTTGTACTTACTCAAATATGGGTCAATTTTTGTCACTTCATCATAATAATATTAATAATTATGCATGTTTTGTTTAGTAGTTAATTAGTCCTAATGGTTCTCAAACATTTTATAACTGACGATGATATTGGTAACCCCGAAACATGTCTAAATGTCATCATCTTTTTTAGAGTTGCAGCTAACTTCATGCTCTCTCAACCATTTGGTACCCATATGTATAGCACAATATTGAAGGGCTGATCAGGAGTGCAGAAAGGGTCTATGTGCATTTTTGGGCCAAATTTCATGTAATTTTAACGAAAGCTCAACAAATCATTGATTCTTTATGTACTTACATGTAATATGAATTTGTCTATAATTCAATAATATTATTAATAGAGGTTTTGATAAAATTAGGCAAATTTGCCATTAGGCCCAAAAATGCACATAGGCCCTTTCTGCACTCAGCCCTTCAACTGGTTTTATATTACTGTTAACGTAGGATCAAATGTAAGATGTCTCTGTTGACTTTTGTACGGTTAGAATAAAGACAACATTCAAGCTTCAATTTTGTCTTTTGGTAGTTTTTCTGATGGTGGTACAAGTGATGATTCTGGTGACAAGTCTTTGTCAGATAGTGAGTCCACTGATGACTTGTCCAGTGAAGGTGAACGTGAAGAAGATGACCTATATCAACCTCTGTCTTCTAGGTTAGTATATGTTCCATTGACAAAAACACAGACTGATGCACCTTGTATCAATTCTAGGGAAAAAAATTAAAATCCTGTGGTACAACTGGTACAAGAAAATGAGCGAATATGATAATAATATTTATTAATTTTGAGTGTATTTGTTTTACAGTTCCCTTGAGCATTCAGTAGATGACAGTGCAACTCTGACGGCTATTGAATCATGCCTTGATGATGAAAGTGAGTCTGGGATTCAAGCACCTGAAGAAATACTTGTAAATAGCTCAACTGATGTTCTACCAGAAATGGGACCTGCTACCTTTGAAGAGCACAAGAAAATGTTAAAGAAAATGGTTCAAAAGGATTTTATGGAACTTCAGAAGTGTAAGAGCTCGTCAATAAAATACCAAGCCATGTTTGAAGGTGCACGAGTGATGGTGGACGTAGAGAACATTGTGCAGATATTTGAGGGTCCTTGTTGGATGGAAAGTTGTCAGGAAAAAAACAAAGTTGTGGAACAAAAGCTTGAAGCTGGTGTGCTGACGATTACATATCAG
This sequence comes from Pachyseris speciosa, assembly GCA_016490735.1. Classification (NCBI taxonomy): domain Eukaryota; kingdom Metazoa; phylum Cnidaria; class Anthozoa; order Scleractinia; family Pachyseridae; genus Pachyseris; species Pachyseris speciosa. The sequence continues at coordinate 276,685 of JAEMWC010000043.1, read as the reverse complement.
TGCAAAAATGGCCATCGTAATGTGTGGCACTCATCCAAAGTGCTGGCAACCAAAAATGGCCAGAAACTGTTTGTTTCATCAACTCTTTTGGCAGCAGCGACATTACTTACAGGAAATAACTTTGAAAAAATCAACCTCTTTGCACGTTGTATGAACTTGAGTTTCATCTCATCTACAACATTTCATCGCATTCAAACATTTTACGTCATCCCAAGCATCAAGGAATTATGGGGTGAAATGAAAGGAAAAATTTGGAAACTTTTTGAAAAGGAACTTTTGGTTCTGTGTGGTGATGGGAGAATGGACTCTCCAGGATTCAGTGCAAAGTATTGTTTGTACACCATGATGGACCACTTCCTTGATTTAATTGTTGACGTTGAGATAGTGGACAAGAGAGAGGCAGGCGGCACTTCTTCACTTATGGAAAAGATGGGGTGCAAGAGAATCCTCGAGAGAATGGTGGGAGTATTAAATCTTCAGGAGCTGGTGACTGATGCTTCCAGTGTCATAATGAAGATGGTGAGAGAACTGAAAGGTGTGTAATGTAGTTATTATTTGCCCTTCTTGCATTGTATGTTGTATAATAATTTATATTGATAACGTGGTGCATACGAGTGACTGTTTTGAAGAACACTCATGCATATTACTTTACAAGCCTTGTGGCCAGAGATCAGGTTAATTTTTATTGAAATAGAGCCTATTCAGATGGAACTAGCTTGCATTGGAGGCTTGTACAGGGGTATGGTACAGTATGACAGGATTGGCTGACTCTAGCCTCATCTGCTGGGTAAATCCAGTTCAAAACCAACCTGACTAATGGCTTCTTTGTTTACATAATGTGTTGGTATTTAGTTGTTGGGATAATTGTTAAATTGAACAGGTCAAAATTGTTGTGAGTGAATTCTGAACAAAATGGTGAAAAATATCTGGTTTACATTCAAAAGTGTTCATCAGTGGGGTAATTAATTAGTGCTTCAAGTTGCATTCTAGTATTACAATTTTTTATTGACAGTAATCTCAATTTTTGTGCCTTTTGACAGGTCAAAATTGTGAAGTGCTGGAGCATTTTGTTCATTCCCTTGACATTTGGCACAAATCTGTCAAGCTAACAGCCAAGTTGTCTGCTGTAAGTATATTATTTTGGGTAGTCTCTTCGAAATAGCAAAGGTTTGATTTCAGGGTTCTGTACCTCTTGTAGATGAGACAATAATCCCACTTGAAAGAAAAATGGTTTCATTTTCAGCTTTTTTTTCCAGGTTAGTTTAAATACTAAATTTTGGCCATGGTTTGACTTATCTTTTACAATCACTTAAGGAGCATTTGTTACAGAAATTTCTTTTTAATTAATTTCAAGATTTTAATTACCGGTATTTTCTCAGCTTTTTCTTTCCTTTTCTGATGAGGAGTACATTAACATAGAGTAGCCTTTGTGGGAATATTAATACATTTATATGTATGTATGTAGGTTTCTCAATTGCAGGCCTGCCATTCAGCTGTAAATAAACTGTTCCTTCTGCAGGCCTCTAAAATCAAAGGATGTGAAGCTTTGGCACAGTGGATTGAGCCAATCCGCAACCACTTTTGGCACTGCGCTGAAAACTGTGATGAGGACTTTACTAAACTAAAGGTAGGGATATCACAGATAATAGGTAGCTATGTGTGTGCGTATTTTTAGTTAGACCCCCTGGAAAATTTGACCTAGCAGTGAACAATATAAGAATTGTAAGTTATGATCACAGTGTCATAGGTATCTGCTTCAGTGGATATTTACCTATGTGTTAAGTCAATCTTAAATAATAAATTGTTATTTTAAATGCAGGAAATGTGGATTGGAGTAATCCACCATGTCTGTGGCGAGCATGAGTGGGAGAATGGTGAATGTTCCCATGGACAGTTGACTGAGGTGGAAGAGGGCAAGCAGATACTTGCCAAAGACTCTAAAGCAGCCGAGGAGTTGCGCAAGATAGTATTTGATGCTGAATGGCTTAAGTCTCTACAACACTATGTGAAATTTAGGTATGTGCTCCTTATTTGAATACAGAACAGGATAACATAATTATAGCGATTATCATAATCAGTCAAACCCTCTTGCACTCTTTTCAACACAAAAATTCTCCTTGCTTTTCTGATTAAATTGCCTCTATTATTAGCTGTTTTTATACCAAGATAATTTCATGTTCAGCAACGAGTTTTCTTTATTGCCATGGAAACAAGTGTATATTGAATATCACAAAAAGAATCTACATGTAACATGAGAAATTGAACTCGTTAAAGTATTATTTAAAAACTATTTCGATTTTATATTTCTTGATTAAATCCTTGACCTTTTCCTTTCATGTTTTTGTCTTCCATAGTTTGAAATTTGGGATTTCACAAGTTTTGATGTTAGCCAATCGTGGGAGTTGAAAGGTTAATAAATGGATAAATGGTTGTTTTGTTTGTTTTAACACTTCCAGGCATACAAGCAAACTGGAGAACTTCAACTCTATGCTCCTGAAATATGCTTCCAAACGAATTGCATTCTCGTAAGTACATAATCATCCATTTTCCATGTACATTTCCCTTTTCTTTTCATAATTGTTGCCCCACTTAGGACTCAGCTAGAAGACTACTTCTTTCTTCAAGTTATTACCAGTCAAATGTGCAGGGTTTGCCACCCCTTGAAGGTCCTTGAATTTGAAAATCAAAATTCAAGGCCTTGAAAGTCCATGAAAAGTACATTGGGTCCTTGAAAAACCTTGAAATTTGCTGTTTGACTGTTTCCACTTAGTGGATGAACTAGAAAAGACTTAAACTGTAACAAATCTGGCAGTTATCCGTTAAACCCGATCATCTAGTATCGCATTCTAATGGCATTTGTTACTGGATGGAGTGCTTCAAAAATCGGAATTGTGCCCTGGAATGTCCTTGAAAAGTCTTTGAATTTTTAGTCCAAAAAAGAGTACGAACCCTGAATGTGTCTGGACAGGATCAAAACAAATTTTCGTTTCTACCCTAAGTTCAACGGACAGTCTAAACCCCTGTGAAGAAATTGACAGAAAGGACCACAAAACTGCTTTCGGCAACAAACATCCTTGCTTGAGTGTGGATATAATTATTTGGTTTGTGATCAGGTTATGGTTGGGCATTGATAGCACTGGCTTGACCTCGCACAAAAAAGTTGTGATACACTGCTCTAGTATGTATTGATTCATTTTTTTTTTTTTAATTTTAGGTATGAAGTGTTCACTGGAAGGTGTTTGTTAGCTGTGCTGGATCACAACTTCCATCTTTTCCGGAAGGAAATTGAAGGGAGATACAAGAAATTGTACTCCAAGCGGTCTGGAAACTGGAGAGTGGAAGCAGTGAAAGAGGACAAGAGCTATAGCTACTGGCCAGGACTGATTGCAGAAATCCTATGCAAGAGAGCTGAGGACCCGGAGACTACAGCAAGACAAGTTATTGTGTCTCCAACAAATCCACAGCACTTAGCCCCCACCATAGCTATGAGAGAGTCGCCCACTACTGAAGATTTAGTTGCTGCAAGGTTGTCGAGGTTCAAAAAGCAGACTTCACAGAAATCAGATTAAACATAAAAACTGACCCCTCCATCTGTATATTACTACAACCAGTTGAAAAAATTGTTGAAGCACTTGCAAAAACAGGTCTCATTTTCTTACTACAGTATATTACAGAACAAATCAACCAAGGTACAATATTATCCCCCCCCCTCCCCCCCCCCTTCTCTATTCATAGTTGTTGCATTAAATTTCACTCATTATCTTGGAATAAGTAGAGGAGGGGGAGACATGCCTTTTGCTTGGTCTACCCCATGTTTGTCATAGAAAGGCCTATTACGGAACAAATCAACCAAGGTACAATATTATCCCCCTCCCCCCCCCCCTTCTCTATTCATAGTTGTTGCATTAAATTTCACTCATTATCTTGGAATAAGTAGAGGAGGGGGAGACATGCCTTTTGCTTGGTCTACCCCATGTTTGTCATAGAAAGGCCTATTGTCTCAGCAGTTTCAGTAATGTGAAAAAGTGAAAGAGGGAAACAGTGTACCCAGCTTGCTCACTTTATGCAGTCTTTCAGAGCTCCTTTACTCAATCATGCAATTAGCAGAAATGATTCTATATTCTCAGCATTGAATAAGTGTTTAAAAGTGATTGGTTTTAAGAATTGAGCAGTATTTTCAATTCATCAGTTTAAATATTCATATTGAAGGGTTGAAAGCGAAACTATCATATATGATGGGTTGTGTGAAGGTACTTTAGGCCAGGTCTTTTTTTTCAAAAACGAAGCGCGCAACAGCAAAAAAAAAAAAAAAAAAAATACAGGGTAATGTTCTTTGACAAAAATGGAGTCCATGTTAAAATTCAGCCAATTCCGAGCAATTTGAAATTTCGACGCTGAATGGTCACATATGATAGTTTCACTTTCAGCCCTTCAATTAAATTAATGACATTGTTTGGGGTATCACCATGATGACAAACCCGTAAGGAGAATGTTTAGTTGCATCACTTAAATTTTGGGCTTTTAAAAGGCTTTAGTCATATGCTTGCAAATGAAATCAAAAAACAACTGAGACCTTGATTTTGTCTTGATAAGAACATTTTACCAGGAATTCTAGCATTTTCTGCCACATTGGGAGATTGAAAAAAGTCCCAAGAAGGTCTGTATACAACAATAATACATGGTAAAGAAATGCAACATATTGGACATAGGTGATAATAAAGAATGAGTCTTTTTGGCTTTTGTCTTACATGGACAAAATAAATGCTATAAAAAATGCTTTCACAGAAAACCACTTATTATTGTGGTCAGCAACTATGATACTGTAATCCATTTTGGAAAGTAAAAGTTTTATATCTACTTTACGAAGTGGAAAATGATGTCAAAAATTAGTGTTGGGCCCTGTAATTCCTGTCATGTTTATGAATAATTCCTCGATAAATACACATGTATAAACGCAATGAAACTTTAATCTAAAACCTGACTATTTCTTGAAGAACTTGGGCTAGAGAAATGGGGGAAATTGACTGTCACAAACCAACAGACTGAAAGAGAAAACACCAGGTATCAACAGGAACAAGAGAAATAACAGTAACCCGGAGCTTACTAAGGCACATCATTGGCTTCCCCATGGGGTCGAACCCAGGGCTAACCAGGGAGATGTGAAGGGAATACAAGGAGGTGGATGGGATTCTTTGCCCAACATTGTTTTACAATCAAGGATTAGCAGCGGGGGAATTAGGTTGCCAGGGTGATATTCTGCTGAGAGACACCTCAGCCATGGAAATGCCCTGACCCCCAGGAAAATCCCTCAAGTTTGCTTGACTGATTTTACAAACCACCTGGTTAGCCTTGGGGTCAACACATAGGAAACCAAAGACGTGCATACTGTGACCCTCTGGCAAATAGGTTTCAATACCAACAAATGCCTATTTAGCAACCTGGCTAGGATTGCCTATATCCCATATAAATGCCATCTGGAGCAGGGTAAAATCTTCTTATCGTGAGAACAACACATGAAGGCAAAACCCGTCGGTTTCCCTTTCCCAATTTTCCATACTTCCATAAACAGTATTGTCTGTAGGCTGCTTTTCTATATGAATTTGTTGAATAATCTGGTTCCTCGGCAAGTATGTCGAACCTTGCCCGAATAGCTAATGTCAGTACTTCCCGGTCAAGGCAGATGTTTTGATACATGGCGTAAGAAGTAACACAAGTTCTTTTTCTACAGCAAACATTCTCCATATCCAGAGGCATAGGTCTACAAACTGAACAATCGCACCATTCAGGAGCACCAGCATCTCGATCAGGACCGGGATCAGGATCAGCAGAGCCACTGATTTCTGCTTGGATGTTCTTTGCGTATTCCAAACTACCTCTGCCTTGGCTGAGAAGTCTAAGAAGAATTTGGTCTTTTTCATCAGTGGCCAGGGTTGTTATAAAGTCCTGATGAAAAACGTGTACAACATAAGATGTATGAGAACAAATTATGCAATTATTTCTTACATCGAACCCTCGTTGAACTAACTTTATACGACATTGATCCAATACAAATTAAAATAGTAAAAGTTTAACTTGAAACAATTGAAGAGACCATGGAGAACTTTCATTTAGAAACGTATTTGAAACGCAATCGATTCAGCTGTCAATTTTATAGCATACAATGCGAATATGTGTGAGTGATTCATTGGGAAATGTGACAATGAAAGAGCAAAACTCGGCACCGAAGACGATGAATGCTTGTTTATGCGTTTCAGAAGTGAATGAGCACTGAACTTACTTGTATTTCTCTTTCTGCGTTCGCGGCCTGCTCTTGATGACGACTAAAAGCACTGGGGTTTCTATTCACCACAACCTCAACTGTCTTGTTTTTGCATGCGATCCTCTTTGTTCCACACTTGCAGCTGCTGGAGCATTCCACTGAAGCATTCTTACAGGGACAGCCAGGGTTTTTTGCGGTCTTTTTACGGCTGCACGAATTCTTACAGGCACAGGTCTGTGACGGAGCAAAACATTTGCTACGGAAAACGGCGATTTAAAAAAAAATTTTTAATCGGGCACGTTCACGAGGCACATGTGGATTTGACTTACCACTCGACTCACGTTCGCCAAAGGGACAGCGTTGGAAGCTGTTTCTACCGATTCCTCGTTCGTTTGTTCGCGTGGTGCAACAGGCGAACCATATATGTTTACGGAAACAGCCTCCTCCATTTCTACAACATCTACGTCCACGTCGTGGTCGATTTCCTCCATTTTAGCCGGCACTCGCCTCTGATCTCTTGACCTTTGCGCACGTGTCAGGATCGCGGCGGGAATGAAAACAACAACAAAGGCGCGCAAGGTATTGTGGTTGGGAGGGATCCTTTAAGGTCGGAGAAATGAGCTGCCGATTTGGCGTGGTAGCAAATTGAAAAGGGAAATATGAGAGGCGATCTTACCTTTCTGCTTGTTTTTTCACCTTTTCTTCCTTAATTTGGACTTCACGAATCAAATCGTCATTTCTGTTAATAGAACAGTAATGAACTAATTTTGAACGCCATTGTTCCATACAGATGAAAGCTGAAACTGATACTAGCGGAATCCACTACAGCCTAGTGTCCAATTTTAACGCTGTTTAAGTAATAACAAGCGTCGACTCTTATGACGAGTAGAGTGGAGTCTATATGTGTAAAGGACAGCCTCTTATTTAAGTAGGCTCTTTTTTGTTTGTTTGTTTTTCTTGTTTGTTTTGTTTTTTGTTTTTTCTTTTTTCCTTTTTTTTTGTGGGGAGGGGGAGGGCTTTGGGTGGTACCTGTGGAAATAAAAAAAAACCTACAGAAGACAAACTTCTGATTCCTTGACACTGTAACATCTTTTCAACGTATGATTAAAATTTGTTTTCTCATTCGTTTTTAATCAAGAGCTGTTACCATAGCAACGACAGCCCGTGGCCGCTTATTTTGAAAAGAAAAAGCCTAAATTCTATCAAAATATGTACAGTCAGACACTTAGGCATCGTTTACACGGACGCGGTTCCCAATCGACACGGTTTCATGACCTCGAAACCGCAACAAAAACGACATGGTTTCGAAGTGTTTACACGGAACCTATCCAAACGTTTACGTCATGGCGATCGCGTTCTCAGGCATTCTTCTGGAAGCATAACACCGTCCAAAACGTTGTCCCATCAAACTCGAGTACTCCCAGGCCGAATCCAGAATCGTTGTTCTGCTTTCTCTTCATTACTCTGGAGCGTATCAACGGAAAAGTCAACATTTCAAGACATCTCTGCCTGTTATTACGACATGCCTCTCGGTTTATAGAGAGTAAGACATATGAAAGAAAACGAACTTAAATTGTGATTGTGCAAAAAAGCGCTGCACTCCGTGCGAGGTTTACAAAATTACCCTTCGCGAGCCGTTTTTAAATCGATGCGGTTTCGCCGTTTACACGACCAATGAAACCGTATCGTTTTGAAAACGCTCCACTTTTGAAAGCGTTTTCAAAACGACCCGTTTCTGATAACGAACTCGACCGGCGCCGTGTAAACGAAGAGCGTAACCGCTTCGAAACCGATGCGGTTACAAATAAAACCGCGTCCGTGTAAACAGTGCCTTAATGACTAGACTTACAGAGTGTAAACTATTCGAGTCCTAGTGTGGCAGGAGGGAGGGGCGGGGGTTTCTAACGGAAAAAGAGCAAGCCTTTAAAATAAGTGAATCGAAAGTTATTTCAAGTTGTTAAGTTTGACAAAAGACATGATCACATATAGCATTTCGACATTCTCATTCGACAATCTGGCAGAATTGCTCGACCACTTTATGAAGATCACAAAATAGTTTCTTCTAGATCAGAGAGTGTATTTGTTGATCAAAGATTTAAAATTAATATGGAATGATACCAATATTTTTTAACAGCTTCGAAATAAGCCTCGCTGAGTCAAACCATTCAGTTTAGAAGTTTTACATACTTTTACTATTTTGGTACACTGTTTTTTCGTTTAAGATTTTAGATACTCTAAACAAGCCCGAAATGCTGCATTTAGCACTGATGTTTTTTTTTTCTTAATTGGGAAATATTTTCTGCCGTAACATTGACCCGTCGGATTGTAACTGGTTATTATCCTATTTCTCCTTGATTAAAAACAAAAAAGGAACAGAGCGAAGGAAAAGAAAAACTTACTCTTTTTGCTTCTTTTCGTCAACCTCCTTTAGTGATGACAATTGCCTTTCAACCGAGGAAATTCTGCAAGTTACCAACAAAGAAAAGCAGTTTGACGTGAGACCTGCTGTTCTACTATCATAATAGGTTTGTGAGGAATGTATAGGGATTGATGAGTTTTCTGTTTATTGACGATGCTGGAATGTCACTCTAACCTCGTCAATCACTGAAATGATCCTCTACGAAAAAGAAGGATCATGTGATTGGATGACGGAAGGTCCTATTTCTCCTTGATTGAAAAAAAGGAACAGAGCTAAGGAAAAGAAAAACTTACTCTTTTTGCTTCTTTTCATCAATCTCCTTTATTGATGACAATTGCCTTTCAAGCGAGGAAATTCTGCAAGTTACCAACAAATAAAAGTAGTTTAACGTGAGGCCTGCTGTTCTACTATTATAATAACGTTTGCAAGGAATTTATAAGGGTTGATAAGTTTTCTGTTGATTGACGAGGCTGGAATGTTATTCTAACCTCGTCAATCACTAAATTGTTCCTCTATGAAAAGAAGGATCATGTGACTAGATGAAGGAAAACGACGTTTTACATCTTCATATATGGATCTGCCGTAATAAAGTTGTGCTGTAAAAGGTTCACGCATTGTTGCTCAATTGTTGATGGTAGCGTGTGCGGTGAACGTGTTTACAGTGGGTTGTTAGAGTGGTAAGTCTTATTCTCATGCTTAAGGCCGGAGAAATGAAATGCCGAATTGGCGTGGTTGCAAATTGAAAAGGGAAATATAAGAGGCGATCTTACCTTTCTGCTTGTTTTTTCACCTTTTCTTCCTTAATTTGGACTTCACGAATCAAATCGTCATTTCTGTTAATAGAACAGTAATGAACTAATTTTGAACGCCATTGTTCCATACAGATGAAAGCTGAAACTGATACTAGCGGAATCCACTACGGCCCAGTGTCCAATTTTAACGCTGTTTAAGTAATAATAAGCGTCGACGCTTATGACGAGTAGAGTGGAGTCTATATGTGTAAAGAACAACCTCTAATTTAAGTAAGCTCTTGTTTGTTTGTTTGTCTTGTTTTGTTTTCCTTTTTTCCTTTTTTTTTTTTGTGGGGAGGGGGAGGGCTTTGGGTGGTACCTGTGGAAATTAAAAAAACTACAGAAGACAAAGTTTTGATTCCTTGACACTGCAACATGTTTTCAACGTATGATCAAAACTTGTTTTCTCATTCCTTTCTAATCAACAGCTGTTACCATAGCAACGACAGCCCGTGGCCGCTCATTTTGAAAGAAAAAAGAGAAAATTCTTAAAAAATATATACAGTCAGACACATCATGACGAGACTTAAAGATTGTAAACTATTCAAGCCCCACAGTTTGTGACCCAATTTAGAGAAAAACAAAATCTGTAAGAGCGTTTTCAACTAAATTGCAAATAAAGTTTTGAGGGCCGGGTTTGTGGAAGCAGGGAGGGTGTGGGGAAGGGAGGGTGGGGGGTGGGTGTAAACGAAAAAAGAGCAAGCGTTGAAGATAATTAAATGTTATTTCAAGTTAATATTCATGCCGGTGCTAAAGATAAAAAACACGCACTCCAATACACCATGGCAAGAAATGAGGGATACGCGTACGCAGTTGGTAGCGAAACGAAAATCACGCTAAAATATATCGAGCATAAATAGAGAGACTTGAGTAGAGTAACTTAAATTTTTTGACATCATTTCTGTTATAGAAAATTGATGAACTAATTTTGAACGGCATTGTTCCATACAGATGCAGGCTGAAACTAATACTTGCGGAATCCACTACGGCCCAGTGTCCAATTTTAACGTTGTTTAAGTAATAACAAGCGTCGACGCTTTTGACGAGTAGAATGGAGTCTATATTTGTACAGGAGAGCCTCTATTTTAAGTAGTAGGCTTGCATTGGTTTTCTTGTTTGTTGTTTTTGTTGTTGTTGTTGTTGGTTTTTTTTTTGTGGGGAGGGGGAGGGGAGGGCTTTGGGGTGTACCTGTGGAAATAAAAAAAGAAAAAAAAACCTACAGAAGACAAGGTTCTGATTCCTTGACACTGCAACATCTTTTCAACGTATGATCAAAATTTGTTTACTCATTTGTATCCAATAAACATCTGTTACCATAGCAACGAACGCGCGTGGCCGCTATTTTGAAAAGAAAAAGCCATAATTCTATCGAAATATATACAGTCAGAAACTTAATGATTAGACTTAAAGATTGTTAACTATTCAAGTCCTAGTGTGGTAGGAGGGGGGCGGGGCTTTCAAACGGAAAAAGAGCAAGCGTTTAAAATAAGTGAATCGAAAGTTATTTCAAGTTGTCAAGTTTGACAAAACAAAGGATCACATATAGCATTTCGACATTCTCATTGGACAATCTGGCAGAATTGCTCTACCACCTTACGCAGATCACAAAACAGTTTCTTCTAGATCCGAGAGTGTATTTGTTGATCAACGATTTAAAATACATATGGAATGATACCAATATTTTTTAACAGCTTCGAAATAAGCCTCGCTGAGTTAAACCATTCAGTTTAGAAGTTTTAAATACTTTTACTATTTTTGTTACAATTTTTTTTTCGTTTAAGATTTTAGATGCTCTAAACAAGCACGAAATGCTGCATTTAGCACTGATGTTGTTGTTGTTGTTGTTGTTTTTTTTTTTAATTGGGAGATATTTCCTGCCGTAACATTCACCCACGAGTTGTAACTGGTTATAAGCCTATTTCTCCTTGATTAAAAAAAAGCGAAGGAAAAGAAAAACTTACTCTTTTTGCTTCTTTTTGTCAACCTCCTTTAGTGATGACAATTGCCTTTCAAGCGAGGAAATTCTGCAAGTTACCAACAAAGAAAAGTATACTTCACAAATTAATGTGATCAAGTAAGCTGAAGCCACTCTAAGGGCACTAAGGGCACAAGGTAGCGGGCATTACCCCTTAAATCTACCAAAGCAAAGATCGAGCCCAAGCATTAGAAGCCATGGACAGCTGTTTCGGCCTTGTTATGCCTCATAAGCATGGCATAGCTAATACTCAGGACCAAGTACCCACATATCAATAAAACAAGCAATGAAAAGGTAAAGCTTGTGGGATGTGGCTGGAGTGACAACGATACTTCACAAATTAATGTGGTCAAGTAAGTTTAAGCCACTCTAAAGGCACTAAGTCCACAAGGTAGTGGGCATTACCCCTTAAATCTACCAAAGCAAAGATTGAGCCCAAGCATTAGCAGCCATGGACAGCTGTGTCGGTCTTGGTAGGCCTCATCAGCATGGCATAGCTAATACTCAGGCTCAAGTTCCCACATATCAATAAAACAAGCAATGAATACGTAAAGCTTGTGGGATGTGGCTGGAGTGACAAGGATTCTTCACAACCTAATGTGATGACAGGTGAATGTACCCGAGTGTTGATCAAAACAGCGTCATACTTTGGAGATATTTTTTTCTATTCCATTTGATTGGAATTCTATTCGATTTGATTGCAGTCACATGTGAGTCGTCACACAATTCGTAATATGACCAAAGTGAATCACTGGGAGATATCGTTGGTTATCAAGTGCGCTTTGAACGTGGATATTTCCAGAAGATTAGCGCATCCCACACATGCCCCCCCCCCTCCCCTCCGTCCGTTGCGTTGTTAACTTTAGATTCAGATTAATTAGAATTTTTAGTCTAATAACCCGACCTCTTTAGCGGCGTTGGTTATGTTATTTAAACGTCAATCTCTCTCTCTCTCTCTCTCTCTCTCTCTCTCTCTCTCTCTCTCTCTCTCTCTCTCTCTCTCTCTCTCTCTCTCTCTCTCTCTCTCTCTTCATTCATTGCATCGATACTGTGGAGTATGTATGGAAAAGCTGACGTTTTAAAGGCGAAGGTTTTCTTGAGACGTCTTACGTTCACTAAATGGCTAAAATGAACCACGCCCATCATCAGTCATATTAGAAACAATGAAACGCCTACCTTATAAGTACTATTTCGGCTTCCATATAGTTGATTGTTGAAATTTTGTAGCTTTACTCGATTATGCATACAAATTTTTGAGGGAGATAGTCATGATCACACCTGGCATTTCGACACTCTCATTCGACAATCTGGCAGAATTGCTCTACCGCTTTCTGCAGATCACAAAATAGTTTCTTCTAGATCAGAGAGTGTATTTGTTGATCAACAACTTAAAATTAATATGAAATCGCACAAATATTTTTTAACAACTTCGAAATAAGCCTCGCTGAGTCAAACCATTCAATGGAGAAATAACATCGAAACCTCTGTTAATAAAGCAAAACACCGAGTTGTAAATACTTCTTCTATTATTTGTACACTTTTTTGTTTTCGTTTAGGAGTATAGATGCTCCAAACAAGCACGCAAATACTGCTTTTAGCACTGATTTTTTGTTTTATTGGAAAAGATTTCCTGCCGTAACATTCATCGTTCGTATTGTAACTGGTTATAATCCTTGAAAAAAAAAAAAAAAAAAAAAAAAAAAAAAAAAAAAGAGAGCGAAGGAAAAGAGCGAAGGAAAAACAAAAACCTTACTCTTTTTGCTTCTTTTCATCAATCTCCTTTATTGATGACAATCGCCTTTCAAGCGAGGAAATTCTGCACGTTACCAACAAACAAAGGTAGTTTAACGTTAGACCTGCTGTTCTACTATCATAATAAGGTTTGTAGGGAATGTATAAGGTCAAGAGGGGATAAAGATAAGAGACTTAATCCCCAATATAGGCCCTATCCCCTCTAAAGTTATTTTTAGATGTCCTCAAAGATCTGGTGTTCCCAAGAGGGTTGAGTGATAGCGAATCACATGTCCCCAATTTTACCAATGTTGACAGCTTCCACGCAATTGGTAAAAATGGGGACATATGATTGGCTATCACTCATCCCTCTTGGGAACACCGAATCTCGGAGGACATCTAAAAATAACTTTAGAGGGATTACGATGGGGATAGGACCTATATGGGGGATTAACTCTCTTATGTTTATCCTCTCTTGATAAGGTTCATGAGTTTTCTGTTGACTAACGAGGCTGGAATGTTATTCTAACCTCGCGTCAATCACTAAATTGGTCCTCTACGAAAATAGAAGGATCGTGTGACCACATCAAGGAAAACGACGTTTTACAACTTCATATATGGATCCGCCGCAATAAAATTGTGCTGTGAAAGGTTCACGCATTGTTGCTCAATTGTTCGCGGTAGTGTGTGCGGTGCACGTGATTGCTGTGGGTTGTTAGAGTAGTAAGGCTTACGCTTATGCTTAAGGCCGCAGAAGTGATCTTCCGATTTGGCGTGGTAGCAAATTGAAAAAGGATAAATGATAGGCGTTCTTACCTTTCTACTTGTTTTTTCACCTTTTCTTCCTTGATTTGGATTTCACGAATCAAATCGTCATTTCTGTTAAAAGAACATTAATGAACTGATTTTGAGCAGCACTGCTCCATACAGATGAAAGCTGAAACTGATATTGGCGGCATCCACTACGGCCCAGTGTCCAATTTTCACACTGTTTAAGTAATAACAAGCGTCAACACTCATGACAAGTAGAGTGGAGTCTATATTTGTACAGGACAGCCTCTATTTTAAGGAGGTCGCATTAAATTTTTTTTGAGGGGTGGAGGGGGGGGTGTACCTGTGGAAATAAAAAAAATTCCTATAGGAGACAAATCTCGATTCGGTTGACACTACAACATCTTGTCAACGTATGATCGAAATTTGTTGTGCCATTGGTTTCCGATCAACTGCTGTTACCATAGCAACGACAGCGTGTGGTCGCTTATTTTGAAAAAAAGACAAAGCTCTCTCGAAATGTATACAGTCAGACACTTCATGATTACACTTAAAGAGTGTAAACTATTCAAGTTCCACAGCTTGTAGGCCAATTTAGAAAAAAAAATTCTGTCAGAGATTTTTCAAGGAAATTGCAAATAAAGTCTTGAGGGCCCGGTTTGTAACAGGAGGTGAGGGGAGGGGGCTGCGTACGGAAAAGGAGATGTATTTCTTTGGTCCAGTATGGCCAGATTCGTGTCGGACCCGGTCTTCTTGCATTTTGATAAGATTTTCTTTGCCTCTTTCACAGCCCTTTCTGCCTTGCCATTAGCTTGATGGTGGTGGGGGCTGCTAGCACAGTGATCAAAATCCCACTCTCTGGCAAACGTCATAAAATCTCGTAAAACAAACTGTGACCCACTGTCGGTGACAAGATGCTCGGGGATGTCGTGTCTCGCGAAATGAGCCTTGAGTTTCTTAATCACAGATACCGCAGACGTGCTCCGCATGTGGTCCAACTCGAAAAAGTCACTGTAATAGTCGGATCTCATAAGATAGCTCTTTCCGTCAAACTCGAACAGATCTGCCTCGACGTATTGCCAGGGTCGACTAGGCATCATGACTCATGAGTGTCTTCTTGGTCTGACTGCGTTCGTATCCTCTGCAGGCCTCACAGGTCTACACGTAGTTCTTGATGTCTTCGGTCATGCCAGGCCAATACAGACATTCGCGTGCTCTGTTGAGACATCCATAACCCCAAGGTGTGAGTTGTGAATCCTTCTGAGTAACTCTCCTCTGGCTGCTTTTGGAACAACTACTCTCTCCCCTTTAAAGATCAGTCCATCTTGAAGGGACGTCTCATCCCTCATATTGAAGTACGGATAGATGATCACTGGCATGGCACTCTTGTCTTCAGGCCAGCCCCGCTGACCGTCAGCGAACAAATAAAATGCTTGTTTATCTGAGGCACTGTAAGTGTCATAAATATAAATAAGAAAAAGTAATGGTCCTAACACGGTACCCTGTGGAACCCCGCACATGTAATTTTTTTTCGTTTTGGAAAATGTAGGATCCTATTTGTGTGGTTTGGACTCTTCCAGACAAGTATGACGAAAACCAATCATTTAAAATTCCGCGAATTCCAAAGTGATTAAGTTTATGTAACAGGATTGAGTGGTCCACGGTGCCGAATACTTTTTGCAGATCAATGAAAATTCCACATGAGAACATACCTATGCCCATGTTTGCCTGGATTTTGCTTACTATATCAAGGATCGCATGCTCAGTGGGGCGTCACTCACGAAAACCGTATTGTGACTGATAAAATATGTCATGCTTGTTCAGAAACACTTTCAATCGATTGCTCATAATCTTTTCAAAAATTCTTTTAAATACTGAGAGAAGCGATATAGGACGATTGTTACAAGGATCACTTTCGTCTCCATTTTTGAACATGGGAACAATTTGGGCCTGCTTTAACCTCGAAGGGAAGCGAAATAGAGTAGTTAATGGTTTGGCAATTATGTCACGCGAGCACTTTAGTATACTTCTTGGGCAGGAGTACAATCCATGTGCTTTACCTAAAGGTCCCAACTTTATTTCAATTTCAATTTCAGAAGAAAGAACTGGTTCAAATCAAAAAGAATCACTATAGCCCATCTTTGGCAGATAATCTGAAAAATGTTTATTGCCACTTGGAATATTTGAAGCAAGTTTTTTTTACCAATATATGCAAAGTGGATGTTTAATATATTAGTATGTTCATGGGGATTATGAAATAGTCCTCGATTGTCCGAGCTCTTTAAAATATTTATTGCTTTCCTGATTTTCTTTTTATTATTAATATGATAATAAAGCTTTTTACTCAAACGCGAAAGAGTCAGAATTATGTTTCGATAGTATTTGTATCAGTCTTTACTTCCCAATGATAGAAGCATATTTTTTGTTCTGATAGATTTCCGTATCCCTGTTGTTACCCACGGCTTAGAGAACATTTTAGCTTTGCGTTTTGAAATTGGTTTGAGAGGGACATGTTCATTGAACAATTTATTCAATTTGTTGTATAACCTAGAGAAGAGTTAGTCGGCATCTGTTTCGACTTCGGGAACCACTCGAGCCCAGTAAACTTGCGATAGATCGTTTAACTAATTTTCTTCTGAAAAAGGGGAATAGTCGAGGATCAGATGACTGTCATTTTGTCCTTTTTCTATAACTAATAGCGTAATACAAGCTGATTAAAACTATGTGGTGAATAATATTTACAGTGAATAAGGTGAAATAAAGGAGATTCCGAGTTCGAGTTGAAGTTCAGATCGAGATTTAAGCTTAAAATATCGATATCATGGAAGCTACATATAAGCAATCACTCTTAATATCTAACCAGTGAATTCAAATTTAAATCCCCAAGCTGCATCATTATCAGATACGAGGCAAGAACCCAGCAATCATATAGTTCAAGAAGCGAAGAAAGTCCCAGGTCTTTTTCCAGTACAGAAAGTCAAAATAAGACAAGGACGGAAACCACATCGAAGTCCTCGCTATTTTAGATAACGGTTCCAACTACAGTTTCATTTCTAAGAATGTATTAAAGAAACTCGGTTTAAGTGGTCCTAAAGTACACCTGAATATGAATTTGGCTGGGGGACAGATGAAGTCGGAGGAATCAGAGCTTGTTAACACAACTGTGGTGTCAATCTCCGTAGGAGCCATTCAGAAGCCTGTTCAGGCTTATGCCACAAATAAGCCGTGCAGTCCAGCAAAAACGGTATCTAGAAATACTGTAAATAGTTACCAACATTTAGAATAAATCTAAATAAACTCTATTTATCTGATGGAACTGTAGACTTGTTGATCGGAACAGACCTAACTGATGCCTTTCGATACCCGGTGAAAAGAGAAATTGCTTCGGATGGTACGTCATGGGTCAATTTACCGGCCAAGAAGGTCAAACTTTAAAGATCAATTCAGTTGACGTAGGAACTGTCAGTGCATTGGAAGACATGAAAAAATTCCTTGTTCAGGACATTTTAGGAGTCAAACCGACTGATTTTTGCGCGTGCAGAGACAGCGACTTAAAAGAGAATAGGTTTATCAAGTCGGTTGCAGATTCGACTCAAATTGTAGACCGGACAAATTCAAGTGCGAATGCCTTGGAAAGCTAATGGTTCTCCAAAGGAGAGCCTTTACGACGTTGCATATCGGAGAATTATCTCCTCAGAAAAGACTTTCGAGAAAGGATTTCCTCGCAGAGGTTGAAGTCGAAGTCCAAACGCCGCTCGAACAAGAGTTCGTCGTTACCCGACGAAAAGATCGATCACAACAAGCCCCAATGGTATCTTCCCCTTCAGGCTGTTTTTATTCCAGACAGAACCACGAAAGTTCGCTTAGTCTTCGATTCCTCTGCAAAGGGTCAAAATGGAAAGTCATTGAACGATTATCTTGAGAAAGGACCTAATTATAATAACAATTTTTCCAACGTGCTCATGGCATGGCGCTTCGACAAAGTCGCGTATATATACTGGGGACACGCGCAAGATGTTAAATCAACTAATGATTCACCCAGATGACCAACTGTTCCACAGGTTTCTTTGGGGAAAAAACAGGAGTGAACAGCTCCGAGTCTATAAGTGGAGAGGGTTAAATTTTGGAGATAAACCGGCACCCAATATTGCAGCTGGAGCAGTTAAGACCCTTGTAAAAACCATCGGAAGCCGAGTATCCAGAAGCAGCCAAAGAGCTCCGTACGCATGTCCACGTTGATGACATCGGTGGCTCCAGTAAGCACGAAACGAGATGCAAGCAAATTAAGCAGACGTAAAGAATCTGACGAAGAGGCATTATATCTCCGGCCTCGCTCAGCTGTGGGATCCTATAGGACTCGTGACTCCAGTAACAATCGAATTGATGATAGATTTACAAGAATTGTGGAGTTTAGGATATTCGTGGGACGATCCCTTACCTGAATTGATTCGATCGAAGTGGAATAATAATAGTAATGGTAATAATAATAATAATAATAATAATAATAATAATAATAATAATAATAATAATAATGACAATAATAATATCAATAATAATAATAACTGAATTATCCTCTCCCCGTCGGGGCTTTTCAGGAAAGCGCCACGACAAGGTGACCCTGCGGGTACACTGGGAGATGTGCTGTATACTGACAAGTGGTATGACCTCAACCCTTGCCAATCGCAGATTATGGAGAAGTGAGGATTACCTGGGACATGACTATCTACACAGACAAAGTGCTGAAGCATAATCGGCCAGATATTACTCTAGTGCATAAAGATACACAGAAATGGCCACTTATTGACATAACAGTGCCAGCGGACCAGAACATCACCAGGAGTGAGGAGGAGAAGGTGGAGAAGTACCATGAACTAGCATTTGAAGTCAGAAGGATTCATAGGGCCTCGAAAGTCACAATAATACCTATCGTGATTGGTACTCTTGGAAGCCTATCGAAAAGTACCTGGTTTGGCAAGCTCGATGTACCTGACTTCCTTGGAAGTGTACAATTATCGGCCATTCTTGGAGTTAACTGCTCACCTGTTGCGGAAAGTGTTGTGTCTCTAAGCTACGGGGAGTTGCTGAGACACAATCAACACTACCCAGTAGAAAAACTGGAGAGAATTGAATAGCATAATAATTACTTAATTATCCTCTCCCCGTCGGGGCTTTTCAGGGATAATGATACGGATACAAATTATGACAAAAATTATTCAAATAATCAGAACATGATAAGAATCCCAACTGGCCGGAGGCAAACCAGTTGGCTATTTACAACGATGACAGAGGAGTTAAATCAGGGACTACCCAGAACAACACTAGCTAGCTGCCAGAGCGGGATTTGAACCTGGGTAAACCACATCGAAATCCATCACCCTAACCGCTCGGCCACCCTGCCAACTCACCTAATTCAAACTCTCAATCACCTTTTCAAGCACGAGTTAAACAGAAAGCTGAAGCCAGATGCCATGGTTGGCTTACCTGAAGTTCATGGGTTCTGCGATGGCGGATAGTTCTGCCTATATATGGTTCTGTCGTATTAGATGGAAGCTCACAGACTGCAGTTATAGCTGTATAACACTCATGATTAAAGCGTTCGTGATTTTCTCCTCCTTCTATTTCTCCCGGTTTGTAACCCATGGGCAACTAATCTCAAGCGTGATGACTCACTTTGACGCGTCGTTGATAATGCGCGCATCCACTCTGTTGGCTCTAACTTCTTGGTGCTCCGCAAATAGAGAGACATTCCAGAATGCTTGCGCATTGTTCGACTCTTACACTCCCTTCGGTTTCAGTGGCGAGTAATAATAATAATAATAATAATAATAATAATAATAATAATAATAATAACTGTAGGCACAATTTAGATTTTAAAATGTGTTCTTATTTTTATTTTTATTTAATTTTTTCATATGTATAGATGTATAATTTATTTCTGGATAGATATAAATTTAATTAACTCCAAGGGCTCACAGGTTACGCTATGCGCCCTTTGTGGCTAGCCTAGTGTTTAGCACACAGTCCTTTATACTGCAATAATAATAATAATAATAATAATAATAATAATAGTAATCATGATAATGATAATGATAATGATAATGATAATGATAATGATAATAAATGTGCTTATAAAGTGCACATATCTTGACATTCAAGGCGCTTTACATTTAAGACTAGAAAATTAAAATAATGCTGCATAATATCAAATCCTAGAGAAAATTATCGATGGAATAAAAACAAAATAAAAATAGCAGATGCCAAGAAGCCGCAAAATGTTAAGCAAAAGCTTTCCTAAATAGAAAAGTTTTAAGTTTTTTCTTGAAGGAATCAATTGACAAACTGTTCTTAACATCGTCGGGCAGATCATTCTAATGGGTAGGTTCAGCAATCTGAAAAATCTATTACCATAACTTTTCAGCTGAAAACGGGGAGTACCAAGGTGGCATTGATTCTACAAGGCCTAAGTCTTGCAAAATCTCAAAGAAAAGTATCTTCAGGGCTGCGTTATGTCGGGTAATGCACTGGTTCTGTGCAAGGGCGGCGCAACTAGCCAGGACATGGGCGACACTTTCAGGAGTCCTATTACATAGACTGCACATCACCTCGCTCGTAGTATGCGTGTGAGTTTTCTGACAGGCATACAAACTCGTAGGTAATAACTGTTCGTAGAGCTCAAACATACCCCTCACTGTGTGTTGAGCATTGTTTCCAACCGCTTAGCCACCAGAAACATCCGTCGAAATTAAGGCTTATTATTATAACTATCATCATTATCATCATCATCATCATCATTAAGCGATGTAAATTCGTTTGTGAACAAACCCAAGCTCCTCACTAGCTCGGTAGTGGGAAGGATGATGGCCAGATTTCCTAACTTTTATAGGCTATGAAAAGTCAAGATCACTAGGCAAGATTTAGCAATGTGTTTCAAACAGGTGCAAAAATACATTTTAACGAAAAATATATTTTGGTTTTCGGTGCACGTTAAGGCTTAAATGGAATCTTACATGCTCAAATACAGCGAATTGTATATGTCATTATAATACCACAAACTGGAAAGAAGATAGGAAAAGCGTTTATCTTTGATTTAGTTATAAAAATGTCTTGAGGTGCTGCGTAATATTTGGAAATTGTTCAGATGATGATGTGGTTATTTGTTTTGTTAAAACGCAATTATAATAATAATAATAATAATAATAATAATAATAATAATAATAACAATAATAACAAAAATAATAATAATAATAGAAAAAACGCGGTTATATTTGCCTCTTGTCATACCAGAAAGCCGGCTATACAATAATACCAAATCGACATGCCAGAACATCTTCCATCCTTCATGGATTTATCCGACGATGCGCCATGAAATGTTTAAGAGCCACTCTCGCTAAACACCGCGTGAGGAGCGGCACAAGGTTAGAAAAATGGATCCCTTGACATTTCGTCCATAGATAACCTATGGTATGCCAAGAATCGTTATATAAGTCTTAGGTTCTAGAGTTTTTACATTTTTGAGAAAATTTCGAAAAACCGTCGACAGCCCGTGAAGCCGAAAAAATCACAGAAATGAGGTCAAATTTCCTGATCGGAGAATCGAACTCGAGTGAAGGCGTTTTCCTTGGGCTATAATTTCATTTAGGAGGTACTGCTAAGCTTCTTTGATGATACTTTAGGCTGACAATTATAATTCCCAACTCCTGGAGAGCAATTGAAGAGAAGCGAAATTGCCAGACTTTGAAAATCAAAAATACTATACCGTTTTCAAATCTCAAAGCATACTCAGTATTACTTCGAATTATTTCAAAATTCAATTCTAGCAGGAAAAAGAGATGTCTTTGAACGTGGTATAATGTTTTTCTTTGGAAAAATTATTTCTGCGACGAGAGGCCCCATACAAGTTGACCTAATTTGACCTTCATATGTGATTTTGATTAACCGGTAAATGTAAACAACTCGACTCGCTTTCGCTCGCTTTCTAGTGAAACTATTGAAAAGCCCTGCCATTTCTTACTAAAACTACGCAGTAAACCTACCTAAAGTAATGCTTCGGTGACAGCTTACCGTCCAAATGGGTTTTTGAAGGCAAATAATTTCGATGTTCTTCGCTAACATTTCCTAATTGTCTTGCCCTCAGTCACCGGCGTTTTTATACGTTTTTATAGCAGCATTTTTTCCCGCCGTGTGCAATATTTTCCTACTAAATGAATCCATGTCTTGCATATCAAGCATCCTTGGGTATCTATAGAGGTTTGTATTTTAGAAAAGAGGCAAGAACTGAAGGAACTAATATTTAACTGAATATTAGACTCAAGATGTGATCGATGTCACGCAATCTTTACACGTGACTGATCACGTGTCGCCTTGCTTTTGATCATTTCTTCGTTTTCTTCTTTACCAACATACAAATTTAGCATATTGGTTTTGAAATTTTTTTTTTCTCATTTTTTATGCAATACTTTGAATCGTTTTGGTGACTGTGGACGTGGAGTACATATTAGCTTTTGGGCTGTATTTAAATTTTACTTCTTAATTTTTGGTTTCAATCTCAAATCAGGTGTAACTTGTAAGAGACAAGTATTCAATTTACTAATAATAAGATTATCTTTGGACCGCGTTTAAAACCCTTTTAGTTTTTAGTATGTATAGTTTCCCGGAATTATTCTCCAGTCATCACTTTTTTTGTTTTCACATGGCAAAGTATTAATAAACTTAAACTTAAACTACAGTAGAAATGATACCTAGTTTTAATTCCAATAGGTCTATTGCGCGGAAATTGCTAATGATTTTCTAAAGCTAGCAAGGGAATAATAACACATATCTGATAATAAGGTCGAGTACAAGGAAGAGGTATCGTGGTATCGGCGATGGACAACTCATCCCTATAGACAAATTACATTGCCCATCCCCATCTGAGCTACCGACCTGTACTGGAGTTACTCGCTCTCGCTACTTACTTACTTCAGGGAGAGACGCATAAAGCACCAGTTGGACAACCAGACGGACCAGTGAATATAGAAGAGCACTCGGAAAGTAACGAGGCGATCAGTACACTTGTATATAGTACAGAAGAGGGACAAAATATTTATGAGATATGCATTAATGCGGCGGCAATTAGACTGTAGGAAACACCAACGTGCTCTTGAGTGAGATACTCTGCTGGATCGAGCTGCTATTCAGTATGGTCAAAGGCTTGTGCGGGGATGCGACGCTGTTTCAAAGCTTGACGCAGTTGCAAAACAGCCATCTTCTCACGACTTGCTACAAAAGGGTTAGGCGCTCAACGTAAGTCAACTGCTTCCTGTAGACGGTAGATTTACGGATCAGCAAACGAAGTAGCCGAGTGAGAAATTTCACCAAGGTGAGCAGTCAGGATAAAAAAGTGATCCAGCATCACTTGCGTGCTCTATGATAACTGCCATGGACTCGCAAGGGAAACGGGTGTTGACCAATTTAAATAAAGTTTGCTCTGCAGGAAATTTTTTTCGGCCTGCAAGCACACAGGGAGTACCGCCTCAAGTTCAAAGTGGATGGGGTGTAGGGAGCGGAGAGTGAATAGAGTGTGGTTTCAAACCTGTAGTTAGAGAGTTTTCGCCCTTATTGCGTTTAAAATCAATCCCGGCTTCGCGGTGTCTCATTGCAACGGTGTTTTATTCCTGACTCTCTACCGGGTCTGTTCACTGTGCCCCTGACGAGAATGAAAGACCTGAACTGAAATCTAGTTTTAATGAACTCATTTAATTATATTTTACAGAGCAAATTATCTTTTTACATTGTATTGAAATATACCCCCCCCCCCGCACCCCCCCTCTTTAAAAATGCATTTTGAGCAAAAAAAAAAGTTACTATATTAGTAATATTGAACATAAGACAAGAAAAAGTCTTGTGTATTTTTATGTCATGATGGAAAATCTTGTAACCTCAATTGCTATAGTGGCCATTTAATGAAACGTTGAAAGAATTGTGTATGACATCAACGAGAAAAATAGATCGTTCCCTCATAAAACAGATTCCTTTCCAAGCCCTCGTAACAAAAAAAAAATCTCCGTCCCCAAATTGAGATCATCTGGTCAGGAGTGACGAAGGGAAAATTGCGTTGCTCAAGGAGAGATAGAACTTGCAACATATGGATTGATTGGGGAGGGGGTGAGGAGCTGGAAGATTTTTTAAAAACGTCCAGTCTGGGCGCAGGCCAAACAAAAAAAAAAAAAAAATAATAATAATAATAATAATAATAATAATAATAATAATAATAATAATAATAACTGCAGAGCAATATTTATTTAAAATCATGTACTTTTCCAAAACACTTCTCACTGGTCAACATCCGTTTCCCTTGCGAGTCCATATCAGTCATCATAGAGCACGCAAGTGATGCTGGATCACTTTTTTGTCCTGACCGCTCACCTTGGTGAAATTTCTCACTCAGGTACTTCTTTTGCTGGTCCGTAAATGTACCGTCTACGGAAGCATTTGAGTTGAGCACCCAACCCCTTGCTGGCAAGTCGTGAGAAGATGGCTGTTTTGCATCTGCGTCAAGCTCTGAAGCAGCGTCGCATTGCCCAACAAGCCTTTGACCATACTGAACAGCAGCTCGATCCAGCAGAGTATTTCACTCAAGAGCAACAGTAAAATGTTTTGACACAACCCTCCTCGGGACAAGTGAAGATTGTATCGTTACTTTCTTGCTCTTCCATATTCACTGGTCCGTCTTGGTATCGAACTGATGCTTTTATGCGTCTCGCTCTAACAGTGGAAATACGCCTGAGTAAGAGCGAGTAACTCCAGTACAGGTCGGTAGCTCAGATGGGGATGGGCCATGTAATGTGTCTATATAGGGATACGACATCCAGACGAGAAGCACCTCTTCCTTGTACTCGACCTTATTATCAGATATGCATTATTATTCCCTTTCATCTAGCTTTAGGAAATCATTAGCAATTTCCGCCAATAGACCTATTCGGCTAACTCAATGTTGTACCCAATTTAAATCTCCCGGGCTTAAGATTCCTTGGGTATTGTACGGAAGCCCAGAGGGGCCACTGACCTGTTTTGTTTTTCTTTTTGACTTTTTCATTTTGACTTTTACATTTTCCGTTTTGAGTTTAGTTTCTTATTATTTAATTTTTGTTTTAGTTTCTCTTTTTAAGGTTTCAGTTTTGCTTTCAAGTTTTGTTTTTTCATCGCTCGTTTTGATTTTATTTTTTGATTATTTAATTTGTGTTTTAGTTTTAATTTCTAAGTTTGTCAATTTGTTTTTCAGTTTTCGCTTTTTAGTTTTCAGTTTTACTGTTTGTACTTAAAACACAAAAACCAAAACCAAAACAAAAACAAAAACAAAATCCAAAAAATCAAAAACGAAAACGAAAACGGGTGGACGGGATGGACCATCATGCTTTGCTGTTGTTGCACAACACACGGCGGCTTAGATCACAGACAACTTGATCAAGTACTTTACTTCATCCTCTGTTGGTTTCATGTTTGGAAGTGTTGACAGGCGTAACACGACTCCTGGTGGTTTTGTCATGTTGTATACTTGACCTTTAGAGGTATGTTGTTTAAAGATCTTCCTCTCTTGTGTCTTTCTTTTAGCAAAGGTTGATTCTCAATTAAATGCCATTTGCTTAATGAGATGCTCTTTAGGTTAGGCACGCGTGGTTGTATGGCGTGATAAAAGACAATATCTTCATGTGGATTTCTTGTTTCGGCCGGAGTGCCGACTTCCTGTCCGTAAATTTAACTTTGTAATATGCGAGAACCTTGTTGACCAGAAAATATGGGTAGCGTCGTGCATGCAAACGTGATTCAAAATCTCTTATATTCTCCTCAAAACGTTTTTAAAGAATTGGTTCTCAATAGGTTTGAAATGCGTTTAAATGTCAAAGACAGAGGCTTCGTTGAATCTTTTCCACTCGAGTGGTTTCATTCTGATTTTGTTGATAATTTCTGTCTCTACTGTAGCCTGCGAGCAAGCCGTCTTCAGTTTTTTGTTGCGGCGACAGTCATGCGAGCAGCTTCACCGCTTGCATGACTCTCGCCGCAACAAAAAACTAGAGAGCCTGCTCACAGGCTATCTCTACCGCAGACATAATGTTTGCGAAGACAACTGCCATTTTAGCGCCCATTACTATGGCGATTCCATGAGTTTAGTAGTTCTCTAAGAGAGTGGGTTGGAATCGGAGTGTCTTTCTTAAACCGTAGAATCTTTCGTATGCCTTGCATAGTGTCTATTCCTTCTTCGAGGCCCTGCCAGGGGGTTCCCGTGTCGCTTGTCTGAATTTTAAAATCTTTCGTGTCAGTGTTCCGGCCTTGATTTCACTGTCGGAATTTTGCCGGTGATGATGTCTCTCGTCGGGATTTCATTTTATGTGCTGTCGCTACTTTTTGGGTCATGTCGCTTGTCGGAATTTACCCTGGCAGGGCCTCTTGTTCCTGTGGGATATTAATGTACAGGCTAGTAACATCCATTGTACTTGATCGTATTCTCCTGTCAGTGTTTTTGCTATAGGCTGAAGGATGTTGTCTATGAATGACGATATTCGTTCTGTAGGGCATCACAGCCCGAAATTATCGGGCGTCCGAAAGGGTTTTTCTTGTGAATCTTTGTAAGTGTGTCAAACACTGATATGCGAGGTTGCGACCTCCAAGGTGCAGGTCGTTAATAACATTTTACACCCTTTGAGAGAAGTTAAATTTACGGACGGGAAGTCGGCACAAATGGCTTTTAATCGAAAATCAACCTTTGCTATCAAGATATGTAAGAGGAGGGGGACCATGCGCACAAGAGCCAAACTCTAAAGGTCAAGTATACAACATGACAAAACCACCAGGAGTCGTGTTACGCCTGTCAACACTTCCAAACATGAAACCAACAGAGGATGAAGTAAAGTACTTGATCAAGTTACTTGTGATCTAAGCCGCCGTGTGTTGTGCAACAACAGCAAAGCATGATGGTCTATCCCGTCCACCCGTTTTCGTTTTCGTTTTTGATTTTTTGGATTTTGTTTTTGTTTTTGTTTTTGTTTTGGTTTTTGTGTTTTAAGTACAAACAGTAAAACTGAAAACTAAAAAGCGAAAACTGAAAAACAAATTGACAAACTTAGAAATTAAAACTAAAACACAAATTAAATAATCAAAAAATAAAATCAAAACGAGCGATGAAAAAAACAAAACTTGAAAGCAAAACTGAAACCTTAAAAAGAGAAACTAAAACAAAAATTAAATAATAAGAAACTAAACTCAAAACGGAAAATGTAAAAGTCAAAATGAAAAAGTCAAAAAGAAAAACAAAACAGGTCAGTGGCCCCTCTGGGCTTCCGTAGTATTGTATTTACATTATAATGTATCATTCATATTTAAACAATATGGAAATACCTGGAACAAAACGTTTTTATCCCAAAGGGTTTGAATTGGGTACAACATTGAGTAAGCCGAATGGGTCTATGGACCTGGTACCCAGGTATTCAACTGCTGGATCTAAAACTAAATATTATTTTTTGTTAGTTGCCAAGTCACTAAAAAATGGGAAAAAGTAAATGTGTTGCGGATTCAAAACAAAAAACAAACAAAACAAAACATTTCAAAGCTAATATGCTAAATTTGTTTGTTAGTAAGGAAAAAAACGAAGACACGATCAAAAGCAAGGCGCAAACTATCCAAGCGGATGTATTTGCCACACTTGATCACTCACATGTAAAGACTGCGTGACATCGATCACATGGTCTGATTAGTTCCTTCAGTTTTTGCCTCTTTTCATCACAAATATTTAATACAAATCTCTATAGATACCCAAGGATGCTTGATATGCAAGACATGGATTCCTTTAGTGGGAAAATATTGCACAAGGCGGGAAAAATGCTGCTGCCGTATGCCGGTGCCTGAAAGCGGCAGCAAGACAATTAGGAAGTGTTAGCGAAGAACATCGAAATTATTTGCCTTCAAAAACCCATTTGGAAGGTGAGCTGTCACCGAAGTATTGCCTTAGGTAGGTTTACTGCTTATTTTAATGGGAAATAGCAGGGTTTTTCAATGGTTTGACTAGAGAGCGAGCGAAAGCGAGTCGAGTTGTTTACATTTACCGGTTAATCAAAATCACATATGAAGGTCAAATTGGGTCAACTTGTATGGAGCCACTCGCCGCAGAAATAATATTTCCATAGAAAAACATTATACCACGTTCAAAGATATCTCTTTTTCTTGCTAGAATTGAATTTTGAGAGAATTCGAAGTAATACCGAAAATGCTTTGAGATGTTTGAAAACGGTATAGTATTTTTGATTTTTAAAGTCTGGCAATTTCGCTTCAAAAATGTAAACTCTAGAACCTAAAACTTATATAAGGATTCTTAGCATACCGTAGGTTATCTATGGACAAAATAGTAAGTAAAAGGTACAATTTTTTAACCGTGTGCCACATTTTTTCCAATTTCACTCGGTCGTTACAGAGAGTCGCTCTTAAAACAAACGAAAAGATACGAAAAACATGTACAGTTCTTACCTTTTATCTTTAATCTCAATATCATAATTCAGGGACGTTACTCTTTCTTTCAGCTGCTCATTTTCCTTTTGAATCAGAGTTGTCTTGTATTCTTCGTTTCTGAAGAGTCAAACGGTGAAAAGCTATTGCATTGCTATATATAAAAATGAAAAAACAAATGCATTGGGGCATCGTGAAAAGAAGAAAACAGGCCCTGTTTACAAGCAGGGAGGGTAACCCTAGTGCTAGGGTTACCCAAGCAGAAGGGTCAAAGATAGCCTAGGTTTACAAGCAAAATTCCACATGTAGGGTTATGCTACCACCCGGGAAAACTTCAGGCACAAACTAAATGGCCGACAAGAGAACAGTTCCAGGGGCGGATCCACGATTTTTTTTAGGAGGGGGTGCATCACTAAGGAATGGCGTAACTGACTGGTGACCGGACGTAAACAATTTTAATAGCGAATACGAAGAAGAAGGCTTTTGCCTAGGCAATAACATAATATCACCAATAAGCCAATAAACCAATAAACCACATAGTTACCACACCAATAAACCACATAGTAAATTTTTTTTTTTTTTGCAAAATACCAGTTGCATTACAAAGCCGCAGGTCATCTTCTCGGGGGATGGGGGGGGGGGGGGGTGCGCAACCCCTGCACCCTCCCCCTAGATCCGCCCCTGAGTTCTGCTTGGCACTTCGATCTCTCGTCAGTACTGCCTGTTATTGCCGCTTCCGAGGGCATGGAATGATGTTATGTTACCTTCTTATTTCCATAGACAACGACAAAAAGTTGCAATTTTAAACGCGATCCCGGAATACAATACATCACTCGCGCGAATGCAACATTTGAAACGGGAGAGTGATTCGAAAAAGAACATTAAGAAGAAAACTTGGCCTTACAGGTAGCTATTCGAGGGAAAGATGATATCCTAACTTCCACTTGAATTGTTTCTGTTTCTGAGAGAAAATAAAGATCATAACGCCTTGAACCCGAGTTGTGCTCCGTCCGTCATGATGACCGTTTGTTGTGAACATTTAAAGGATTTGGAAACAAAAAGTTGTCCCGGTAAGCGGGTTATCCCTAGCAGAGCGTTTACAAGGCAGCTAGGGTTACCCTGGCGCCAGGGTAACCCAAACGCTCAGCTGGGGTTATCCTAATGCTGGGGTAACCCTCCTGCTTGTAAACAGGGCCTAAAGCGGCCTTCTCACGACAAACAAATGTTGGCCAACTCGCATTGGCAAACTCAAGTTGGTGCGTGTGAACGACGCAACAACATGTTGGCAAACTGTTGGCGACGGATGGAACTTGTCTCTATTCGCGCCAACATTTTTACGTGTTGGCAAACTCACATTTGACGTGTGGACGAATGTGAACGTGTGTTTTTCACTTTTAACCAATCAAAATTGGCGGTCTCTTCACGTGATTCGCAAGAACCTTCACAAAATAGCGGAGGAAATAGTCCGATTTCGATGAAATTCATAACAACCCCGACTTGTGGGATATATCATCAAACGGTTATAAAGATACCGAAAACATTGAACCATTGATACTTGGTAAAGATAAAGATGTAATAATTCGGAAAAATTGCGGGGAAGAGCACAAATGTATTGTTTCCTCTACGGTCCGCTCGGCTTGTTTACAGTGTTTTTATAAAACAGATTGCTTGTGAAAAGCGAATAAATGTCCCAAAATATTTTGTCTGGAAACGTCAAATATGTTTAATATTCATTGCAAACTGTAAACATATGAAACAGGACACAGTATTGCAAGATACAAAACATGTGTGGCCATATAGGATAAACTCGATAACAAATATGCATGAAAGCAAGCCGTGAAAGAAAAACTCATCGAAAGATACCTCAAGGTAAGGGCTAACTTCTCGCCGACTGGGCTACTCTGACGCATGTTAGTGTCCTGTTTCTGTATCTGTCGCTTTATCATTTCCAAAAGCTCATTAGAGCAAATTTCA
Source organism: Pachyseris speciosa (assembly GCA_016490735.1). Lineage (NCBI taxonomy): Eukaryota > Metazoa > Cnidaria > Anthozoa > Scleractinia > Pachyseridae > Pachyseris > Pachyseris speciosa. Next base: position 246,293 of record JAEMWC010000043.1, on the reverse strand, counting down.
TTCATCCGCAAAAAAATTTTAAATGCCATTGGATTCTCCGCGCAAAGCTCTTTCACGAGTGTATTGTACGCGCAAAGGCGGGGATTTCTGGCAATATACCGTTCAGTCCATACCTTTCTATTCTTCCATCGTTTCTGTTTTTTCTCCGGCGAAGAATATAAAACAGTAGCAAGTATGACGCCGTAGCCCTCCGTGTGTGCCATCGCACTACGGACACCATAGTTGCGAGTATTGGCCTGTGTTGTTATGGCGTGTGTTTGACGTGTGAACACACGAGTTGGCCAACTTTTTGGTGTTCGCCCATGCGAGTTGGCCAACAGTTGTTTGTCGTGTGAAGGCCGCTTAAATGTTTAGCAAGGCCTTTGTCACGCAATCTGGTGCTCAGTTAAAAATTAAGCTAGCTAATAAGTCCCTGATAAGTTATGATTATAATTTCACACTTTATAAATCCTCATCAAGACGGTACTTCAGTAATCTACCAACAAATACCTGGCTGGGGAGGAGTGTGGCGGAGGGGTTTAGAGAGAAAAAGTCACGCTTGGAGCCATGAAATTTAAAGGAAGGCAATTGCGGCGATATTCTATTCGGTTCGATTGTTTTGCATGACACACGCTGACAAAAAGCCTACCATACGGGATTAATTACCTACAGCTTTCCGTACGCCGCATTTATAAAAATATCCTAGTATTCTGTAAAACCTTTGGAGACTTTGGAACAAATATGGCAATCGTAATACTGTTGCAGATGACAGCCGGCGTAGAATAAAAAGTCGTACAAACGTTGTAGCGGTTAAAAGCGACTTTACAAAATACTTAACATGTAGATCATGGCCTGAATATAACGAAGACCCCATCCTAGCCGAATCTATGAGTTTGTATCCTTACTTTTGCATTTCAATCAGCTGTTCCATTATATCTGGAAGGAAGTGTAAACCTTTGCGGTTGGCGTTTAGAGCGTCGATTAAAGAGGCCATAAGAGCCTCCTTCGCTGCTTGGTCATCTCCTTGCTCGTTTCCAACATTCGCCATCATGCGCTCATTCACCACCACATAAACCCGTTGTCGTCAGGAAAATGCTGGATATTGAAGATAGTCTTGGTTATTTTTGATCGCGACTTCTCGGAAAGACCGGAAGTCACGTGGCATGCAAATGTAAATTTATTGCGTCTTTAAACGGAATGGCTCGAGTTTGCCTCTAAACAAAATTTTTTTTTTTATTAGGCAAAGAACCTTAGACTCAAGAATGTAGTTCTAGAAAAAAATGTTAGTAGATTGTCTCGTCGTATTTTCCTATATTTGTTTATTGGTTTGTTTTAAGAGAGCGATAAAGAGAAAGAAAGAGACTCCCAGCGTAATCTCATTCAACCGTTACTTCCTTTAAGCATGACGTAATCTTTCTAAGAAATCGTAAGGAGACCCTCTTTTGCCAAATATTGACCTCTGGTCTCCGCAGAATTTGATTAAATGTGTATAACCTTCGAAATGGTATTTTGGTAAGTCTGGAAACAAAGGAAAACTTGGTTATCAGTAGCTTGGAGTGAAATTAAATATGCAGCAGGCGACTGAAGGTGAGTATACTGGGTTTGAGGTGGCAAATGTCCCAAACATTCAAATGAAAGCCCTGATACTTCTGTCTAGTAGTCACTTTCGATCTCTTAAACACCACGTTCATTATTAAGAGCACCTCTTCCTTAGATCCAAACGAGATAAGTTACACTTTCATTTTGTTTCGATGGAAACATTTACTTTAGCTTAACTAGATATGTCTCCAAGAACGGTTCCTCTTGGTTCATCTTGAGGTTACGGTCCTGGCGCCGGTTGTTCAAAGAGTGGATAACTCTTATCCAGCGGATAAATCGCTATCCGGCGTATAAATTTATCCACTTGCGTCATTCCGGTTGTTCGAAGCTTGGATACAACCTCGTTCCCAGGGCTTAGGTTGGCTTGGATAGCATTATTCAGCCGCTGTCCAGTAGATAAAGTTATCCACATCTAGATAAGTCGTATAACTTTTTATCCACTGGATAAAACTGTTGAAAAACAGACATGGCTGCTCGAACAATCAACCATTTCATTAAAAACTTTAAACAAAGTACCTGGAAAACCTACAGACGCATTGATTGCGAAATAAAGAAATATGTAACAAGTGATTAATCGATCTTTTAATACTGATGTCATTTTATTTTCTGGGAGAAACGCATTGTGCCATCGTTCCAGGGAGAACTTTTTTGGAGAACAGCAATAATGATGACCTCGTACTTTCCTTCAACGGTATTTTACATTTGTAAATCGATGAAATTAAGTATTATTTTTCGATCGCTTAACAAATCTAGCATCAGTTGTCGTTCGTTGGTCGCTCAACACGTTGTTACCTAGCACCGCCTAAAGATTTAAAATATTTAGTTTTTAAAGAATCGTTTTCCCGGGTCAAAAGAGCTGAAATTAAATAACAATTTCTCTCAGAACTGGAGTCTTACCTAGCTTTTGGTACCGAATGTTATAAAATGCTCGTAGTCAAACCCAACATCAAAATTTTTTTCTTCGCGGCAACATGCGAAATGCAGAGTAAACGGCTTAGTTTGTGGCATAATTAAATGTAAATGACTTGATGTTTTTATCATTTTCTGATCGTTTATCAACTGAAATAGGTATGGTAATAAGATAAATAAAACCGTAAAACTTCGGGTAAGTCGTCAAGTGTGTTATTTTTCAAAATATTTCAATTTCTGTGCTAGAAAAACCGACCTTTTGTAGTGTTATTTTCAACATGTCGATCGATCGGCTTTTCACAGATACGCAAGAATTTCATGACAGGAAAGTTTCTACTAACGAATGGTTCATTCGTACAAGTGTATTAGCAATCCTACTCTGAAATCTATTCAAGAGGAATTTCGAGAAGGCAAAAGACAAACAATCTAAGCTCAATCATTGTTGTGCTCCTTTGCATCAGTAGACCGCAGTAGTCGACCGCTGGACTCAAAACGAACGTATTTCAAATTGTAAAAGATATTCAACCGAAAATGGCTTTATATGAGGGTGGATACATTCACAAGGAACTTAATTATCACTGTGAAAGTTCGAGATATAAGGTAGGCTAATTTGCAGAATTTCTAATATGACTGTTTATCGATAAAAGGTGTAATCCACGCAGCCCCACGCAGTAGTTCCACGTGGTGTAAAGTTGACGTTTGGCAAAATAGCTTTTTTTGTAAATTGAGAATTGTTTTAGGCAGTCACCAAAATAATTTAGGGCACTTTAGGGATGCAGTTGGCTTTGATTTCTCCATTTTCCAGGTTCCACATCCTCCGCCATTTTGTCATGCCATGTTTCATCTAAAAAGTGACTGAGATTCACCATGGCAACGGACCGGATAGCGGCTTAGCCTGTAGAAAAATATTCATCGCACTATCCAGGCTTTGTGCAACGACTTTTTATCCACTGCATAACTATCCGGTGGATAGCAGTTTTATCCAATGGATAGGCTTATCCAGTGGATAAAGTTATCCGCTCTTTGAACAACCGGGGCCTGGAGCGTGGCGCAAATTAATGTCAGGGTTTGATCAAAGTAAAAACTTCTATTTCGATTCTATTATACAATTAAATGCTATCTTTATTGCCGTCTGTTTGTTAATAGAATCTGAGATAGACGCTTCCGCGGTTTATGTCGCCATCTTAGCTGGGGCGAGAGCACGGCTAAAGTTACAGTAAATTTATGGGATTTGACGGACTTTGAACCGCTGTAACACTGCTACAAAGAGGTGGATTTCACAGCGACATGTCTTTCAAAAATCATTTTGTACTGACATTGTTTCCATGAAGTGTAAAGAACAGATTCAGGCTACAACGTCCGTAAACGAATTTTTAAGATTTCATACAAACCTCTCTAATCAACTATGCAAATTGCCGCAAAATTAGAAGCCACATGAAAAGATTCATAATTTTAATTTACGGGCGTCGTACCTTGGTTACGTTAATGGCCTTATATTCGGTTGAACGAACGATATCAATCAAACCGTTAAAAATAGTGGCAAATTTTAAAAATCGGCCTCTTTTTAGCGGCGTTACAGCGGCTCAAAGCCGGTGAAAATCCAACGCAATCTCCCTACAGCAAATGTACAGTCTGCAATTGTACTTCTAGCCAGTTAAAGAACGGAGTCTACATTTATGAAAAGAACAAACTATCATGTTATTTGGACTGGATTTGAACTCGAAACTACCGCTAGTAGGAACGGCTTCTTACCACTAGACCGCTAAAGACGATAGAAAGTTGTTTTCAAAAGTAGATATTTGTTTGAGAATATCACCGATCTACAGTGATTGAGACCAAGTGCTGATTTTAAACGATTAGCTTTTTGTTAAGGTTGGTGATCGACCTTTTCCATTTACTTTGGAAAATTATTTTATAGCGAGTGGTTATATAGGCTTACTAAAGAGTATAGAATCAGTGCAGGAATTATATTATGTTAAAAAAATGAGCTTTGTTCAACCAGCGACCTGGTGGTCTAGTGGTTAGAAGAGAGGAGAGAGGATTAGTCAGTGAAGAGTAGTAGGTTCGAGTCCTGTCCGAACATTGATGATTAACCTTTCAAACTGTCAGTGTTAATAAATTTAGACTTCCCACTTTAACTGGGTAGAATTACAATTGTAGACTGTGTAAATTTACTTGAGGGACATTGGGTTGCAAAATTCAATACATTTGCAGTAATTTTATCCGTGTCTGTCCCCTAGCCAAAATGGCGGCATTGAGCGCGGAAGAGTTTATTGTATCTGGACTCAAGAAAATATAGAGCGTTTTCATTCGCGTGACTGCCGGCCACTGGTTTACTGATACAAAAAAAAGTATTTGCATAAAAATAGTTCAATTCCCAGAGGTTTAGGCTGGGACACCAACTTGGCCGCCTTTGTTTTAGGACCCCAACATAGCCCCCTTGACGTGTGAATACACTCTCTTTCGGTACACAAGTCGATACACGGTTTCTCTCATTTCTCCTCGGCTCTTTGCGTGATGCAAATTAACATCGTATGTAGCGTTTGATACAATTTTACAAGGGCCCGATGCAGTATTGCCCAGATATTACTGATCGTTTTACTGTAGAATCAACTCCACAAGGTTTATTTATATGAATGTTCGCCAACTAAATTTGTGACATTGAAAGTAATTTTGATCAATAAACGTTACAATTATTGTCTTCTTTCTTTAAAGCACACCTAGCTTTTGTTTGATCGTTTGTTACTTTCACCATCAGTCTCACGAAACTGGAGAAAATATGTCTTCAGGCAAACAAACATATATAGCTGTAGTGGCCGTTGACTTCGGTATGGCTTTAAGTAGTTTTGCCTTCGCCTTCAATCACCAAGATGGAGAAAAGGGCATCCACATGGAAGGGGATTGGGGTGCAGATCAAGGCTCTTCCACCAGGCTAAGACACCAACTTGCTTACTGCTTAACCTCGACAAGAGCTTAAAATAGTTTTGGCAACGAGGCGCATGATAGATTTGCTGAGCTAGACGATGGACGGGCCAAGGATTTATATTACTTTGAGCGCTTTAAAATGATGCTACACAACAACGAGGTTAGTTAATTCCTTACCTCTGATACTCTTTGCATTTGATATGAGTCCTGCCCAGTGCATTTTGAATGCTCACGTGGTATGGGACATCACTTAGAAATGAACACCACAACGATTACAACGATGGCCTTATTCCCACCCCATCTACCTCCACTTTGTTTTTGGTTTCCTTAATGGTTAGCTGGTATCCTGACATTAAAACTAAACAGTGCAATATTTGTGTATTTGGGACAATACTTCTTTAAAGTTCTTTTTAGGAGTTATCTTACTAAGGTAAACCTCATGAATCTGCCAGCTATACTTCTAAGTGAAGATTAAGCTTGGCTGTTTTTTTTTTTTTTTTAAACTCAACGTTAACTATATAACCCACTAAATTAACTGCTTTTTAACCAACTTATAAACAGATCTCATTCTTCAACCTGTTCATCATTTGCGTGATTAATTTCCTTTCGCAGGACCTAAATAGGGGCAACATTTTAGAAGCCGCGAACAGCTAACAAGTGGAAGCCTTGGATGTTTTTGTAAAACTCCATCAATTACCTTCACCAAAGGGCGTTTGACGCAATAAGACGATACAATGGCGATGAAAATTTCTCAAGCAGACATTCAGTGGGTTTTGACTGTCCCTGCAATCTGGAGGCCAGAAGCAAAACAATTTATGAGAGAGGCAGCTTATAAGGTAAGACTTTGCCTTATCTATAATGCAAAGGGGATATTGGTTTTA